>JAKUCV010000344.1:17233-98825 GCA_028386065.3 Turnera subulata | reverse complement strand
CCTGCGAGACCTGAAGAACCAATACAAACCCAATATGGTTCTGCTTACCGAGACTCAATGGCAGCAAACCGGAAATCACGGAGCTATCCCTCTTCGTTTTCCACCAACACAACGGTTCGAGCTTCCTGGCCAGAACAACTCGGGTGGAATGTGGTTTGCTTGGAGTCATTGTATTAGGGTTAATATAGTTAATACCCCTAATGGTTTTACTGTAACAGCTGAACCCAATCGTTAGAAGCACATTGTAATAAATATATATGATGTAATCGAGTGTTGTGTTTCAGCTGTACTCAGTCCTTATGATCAATAAAAGTAATTGTGCTTTGTGTATGATATGAAGTTCTTTCATGTGAATGTTCATCAAGCTAGCTAGTGTTTCTAAATTTGATCAATTGTGCACTAACTATATGTTTAACACGAATTGAAAGAAATCTGAATAATTTTCCTGAAATATTTAGTCATAAATATGCTACCTAAATTTTCTAACTTCATGTGAAAAATTAACTTACTGAGATGACAACAATGGAGGAACATCGATGTTGACAATTTAAACATCGATGTTTATTAAAAAAAAATTCTTACCGAACATCGATGTTTGATACAAAACATCGATGTTTATGCTTGATTTATGGCTTGGCGGTTCTCCATGAACATCGATGTTTTCTAGACAACATCGATGTTGTTCAGCTTCTGGTTGAAGAACACAAGTGAGCTGAAAATCATGGAACATCGATGTTGCCAAAATGAACATCGATGTTATCATCTTTTGATCCTTGCATTTCTTCCGAAATTGAACAAGTGTGGCCACATTCAAGAACTTGGATGCTTCTTTTGGTTATTTGCTTGGAGCATCCGCAATCAAGGTACCATAGTACACTTGATGCCTTCAAGCATACCTGCAAAACAAATCAAAACGATTTTGGTACCCAAATCTTTTTGGGTCCTTGAGGGTTAGGTGCATAATGGTTATGAGCTTCTTCTTGAGCCCAATGCCTATGCCTAGTGAAACAAACAGGAGCAATGTGTCCTACTCTATTGCAATAATGACAAATGACATTCGGGTTATGCATTCTTCTAGGTTGATAGTAATTACTATGTTTCCTATATTTATGCACATTACTCACTTTGCTTACCTTAGGTTGCACCTTAGGTTTCTTTGATTCTTCATTACGTCTTTTAGGTTCGTTCCTAAAACCTATTCCATGCCTAGTAGATTGCAAATTACCTAGCATAGAATTCAAGTTCTTTTGAGGAGTATTAAATTTCTTTAATGTTGCCTCAAGATTTTCAACTTGCTTCTTTAAGGATTCGCATGACGTGCATTCTAAGTTATCCGGTTTGTTAGCACTTCTTTTTCCATAAAACTTATTTTCTTCTCTAAGCTTAACATTTTCATTAGACAACTTCTCACATTCTCCTTTTAAGGAGTTGCATGATGAACATTCTTTGGGTGTGCCTAGATCCCTATTTTCTTCCTTCAATTTCTCATTTTCACAAGTAAGCTCTTCTAGATTCTTTTCTAATGAAGCAATTTGTTTCTTTTGCTTTAAATGAATCTTAGAGACTTTAACAAATTCAGCATACAATTCATTAAAAGCGTTTTGCAATTCATCATGGTTAGAAGGTTCAGAATCACTTACCTCTTCTACTTCTTCTTCCTTTGCCATGAGGCATTGAAAGTTTGTTTCATCATCACTTTCTGTTACCTCATAGGTGACTTCCAGCATATCCCAAATGTCCTTGGCGGTAGTGCATCGTGAAATCATCTGGTAATCTTCTTGATTAAGTGCACAATGGAGTATGTTGATTGCCATGAAGTTATTTTGAACTTTCTTGACGTCCTCGGCATCATACTCCTCTTCCGTCTTAGTCACCATAATTTCACCAACTCTCTTTGTCGGAATTTGATCTCCGTTCTTTATTGTCCGCCAGAGAGTGAAGTTGTTGGATTGAATAAAGACTCTCATCCTCTCCTTCCAATATGTATAGTTGGCGCCATTGAGCAATGGTGGACGGGTGACGGACTGTCCTTCATTGTTTCCTGCAAACACATTACTTGAAAAAGCCATGGATAATACCTCTCAAACGGTTAAGTTTTTCAGAGAGTTAGGCTCCGCTACCAATTGTTAGGAACAATAGACTTAAGCTAGAGGGGGGGTGAATAGCTTATGATCGAAAATTAAAAACTTTGCAGGAAATAAGTGCGGAATTAAAAGAATGAAGGACACAAGAGATTTATCCTGGTTCACACACACTCTACTAGTGTGGCTAATCCAGCCCTTCAAGTCTCACTTGAAGATTTCACTATCTACGTTAAGCTTACGGGTGCTTAACAAACCGTTACAACCTAGGAATTCTAGTCACAAGAATCCTAAACCCTGAAAGTTCAAGTCACATGAACTTCAGCTCTCTTGCTTGAAGATACCTCACTTCAAGACTTCTCACACAAGAAGATATACCCCTCTTCTTATGAATCTAACCAAGGGAACTAACCTCCCTCAAGGTGTATAACAACACAATAATCACTCAAACAAGAGGTCTCTCTCAAAGAGTAGATGTGAGTGTACAAATGAAGCTCTAAAAGGCAACTCTCAAATCCTCAATAGGATATTGGCTCAATAAAGATTTTGATGAATGTATGGAATGAATGCTTGAATGTTGAGAGTTGATTCACCTTGAAACACAGCTAAAAATGCTCAATTTATAGCTTTGAAGAGTTATAGAGCCGTTTTAAATCCACCCAAAAACAGCCTTAAACAAAACATAGTGGGTGCTGAAAAGTTGTCTGCTACAACGGCAAAACATCGATGTTTTCACTTTAAACATCGATGTTTTAGCCAGCAATTTTAAATTATTGCTCCAACGGCTAGTAGAACATCGATGTTTGTATGCGGAACATCGATGTTTTCATTACAACATCGATGTTCTCTAAACCAACATCGATGTTTTTTGGCTTCGCAAAAATATGATGAAAAAGGGTCTATGCCAGAACATCGATGTTGTAAAATGAAACATCGATGTTTTGTGAAACATCGATGTTAAATTGTCCAACATCGATGTTTTTTGGCTTCGGCAAAATTATGTTTCAAAGACAGTTTTCATGAACATCGATGTTGGATTGTAAACATCAATGTTTTGACCAACGGTCACAAGAACATCGATGTTTCAAATGGGAACATCGATGTTATGCCTAATTTTGAAAACAACGGTCACTAGAACATCGATGTTTTGGATTACAACATCGATGTTCATGGTTCAAAAAACATTTTTATGCTTGGAAATAAGTTATGTTATGCATGAGCAAAATTCATCTTATTTTGAGCCAATGTCCTAGAAGAGTTGAGTGTTATACCTTGTACAATTTATGGATCTAACTCTTCTTTCTTGGCTCTTCAATTTCTTGTGCTCATTCATTTTGATCCTTTGCTCTTGAGTGGTATCTTGTGCTTGAGGATTGGTTTGACTTCATTTCTTTTTGCTTCATCTTTGTCATGATCTGGAATTGGTTTGTCAATTATCAAAACCTGCAATGAACCATGAGTTCTAACAATTTCCCCCTTTTTGATAATGACAAACAATTAGAAGTATATGCCAACATTAGAGGTATATGTTAACACAATAATTCCCCCTGTATGTTTCAATTTATGATTCCCCCTATCTAGATGCATATACTTCTTCCTATCTTCCCCCTTTTGGCATTAGCAAAAAGAAATGATGATGCATATATTTATTCTTCCCCCTTAAGGTATGACTTATAATTCACCCTAAGTTCATACATATGGCAAAGTATTTTATGGAAAACAAAGCATAAAGGATGACAAGGATAAGGGTTTAGAGAGATGGTTCCTATTTTGCTTCATTCTGAATTGATCAATCATCGATGTGTATGATAACAACATTGATGTTGTTGGTTGCACCCGATTTTTGTTCCCCCTGTCTTTTGGCCTTAGTGAGGGGTACCTGCCAAACATAGTTAGACGAGCCTCGGGTGCTCAAGTTAGCAAAGAGAATAAACATATGTGACAATCTTAAGATTAGTAAGATGGTCTCTGCTTCCAAGATGAGGAGTTGTCTCCTTGTCGTGAGTACACCGGGCGCGAGAAAATATCTTGTCAGTTGGACTTTGGTTGCCTCCGATACCTAGCTCATTGGTGCGCCATTGGTGCGATATTGGGGCGCCATAGGCGCGCCATTGGTGCGCTATTGGTGCGATTTTTGAGTTTTGAGCTGAAATTTTTATTTTTGAGTTTGGAGCTGAAATTTTGTACACACGTGAATAAAAATCCACTCCAACTACCTGCAAAATTTATGATTTTTCTAAGAAGTGGAAGTTCGAATTTTTATTTTTGGAACAATTAAAATCCTGTAAATCGGGAAAAATGGAAAAGCACCTTAGAAGAGCTCAAAATGTCCGGGGAAGGCATCCAAAAAATCCTTATAATTCATCCCCATTTTTTTGGAATCATCTTAGGTTGTATTTGACTTGGTGGATTTGGAGATTGCTCTTACACATTGGTTCACTAGGCCATTGGTGCGCTATTGGGGCGCCATTGTTGCAATTTTTGAGTTTTGAGCTTAAATTTTGTACACACACCCATAAAAATTCATGCCAACTACAGGAAAAATTTCAGATTTTCCTGAGATGTGGAAGTCCGATTTTGTATTTTTGGAACAATTAAAATAAATGTAAATCGGAAAAAATGGAAAAACATATCAGAAGACCTCAAATTGTCCGAGGAATGCATCCAAAAATCCTTATAAATCATTCCCATATTTTTGGAATCATCTTAGGTAGCATTTGACATGGTGGATTTGGAGATTGCTCATTGGTGCGCCATTGGTGCGCTATTGGTGCGGTTTTTGAGTTCTGAGCTGAAATTTTAATTTTGAAGTTTTGAACTGAAATTTCGTACACACACGAATAAAAATCCAGTCCAACTACCATCAAAATTTCAGATTTTTCCAGAAATGGAAGTTCGACTTTTTATTTTTGGAACAATTAAAATCCCGTAAATCGGGAATAATTTAAAAGCACCTGAGATGAGCTCAAAATGTCCGAGGAAGGCATCCAAAAATCCTTATAAATCATCCCCATATTTGTGGAATCATCTAAGGTAGCATTTGACATGGTGGATTTGGAGATTGGTCTTATGCATTGGTTCACTGGGCCATTGGTACGCTATTGGGGCGCCATCGGTGCGCCATTGGTGCGCCATTGATGCGCTATTGGGGCGCTATTGGAGCACAATTGATGCGATTTTTGAGTTTTGATCTGAAATTTTTGATTTTTGAATTTTGAACTGAAATTTCGCACACACAAAAATAAAAATCCAATCCAAATACCTGCCAAATTTTTGATTTTTCTGAGAAGTGGAAGTCCGACTTTTTATTTTTGGAACAATTAAAATTCCGTAAATCAGAAAAAATAAAGATTTTTATTTTTGACTTTTGAGCTGAAATTTTGCACGCACACCAATAAAAATCCAATCCAACTACCTGCAAAATTTCTATTTTTTCTGAGATGTGAAGTCGGACTTTTTATTTTTGCAACAATTAAAATCCCGTAAATCGGAAAAAATGGAAAAGCACCTCAGATGACCACAAATTGTCCGAGAAAGGCATCCAAAAATCCTTATAAATCATCCCCATGTTTGTAGCATCATCTTAGTTAGCAATTGACATGGTGGATTTGGAGATTGCTCATTGGTGCGCCATGGGTGCGCTATTGGTGCGATTTTCGAGTTTAGAGCTGAAATTTTTATTTTTGAGTTTAGAGCTGAACTTTTGTACACACACGAATAAAAATTCAATCCAACTACATGTAAAATTTTAGAATTTTCTGAGATGTGGAAGTCCGACTTTTTATTTTTGGAAAAATTAAAATCCCGTAAATCGGGAAAAATGGAAAAGCACCTCAAATGAGCTCAAAATGTCTGGGGAAGGCATACAAAAATCCTTATAAATCATCCCCATATTTGTGGAATTATCATTGGTAGCATTTGACATGGTGGATTTGGAGATTGCTCTTATGCATTGGTTCACTGGGCCATTGGTGCGCTATTGGGGGCCATTGGTGCGCCATTGGCGAGCTATTGGTGCGATTTTTGGGTTTTGAGCTGAAATTTTGATTTTTGAGTTTTGAGCTGAAATTTTGTACACACACCAACAAAAATCCAATCCAACTACCTGCATAATTTCAGATTTTTCTGAGATGTGGAAGTTCGACGTTTTATTTTTGGAACAATTAAAATCCCATAAATTGGGAAAAATGGAAAAGCACCTCACATGAGCTCAAAATGTTCCAGAGAAGGCATAAAAAAATCCTTATAAATCATCCCCATATTTATGGAATCATCTTAGGTAGCATTTGACATGTTGTATTTGGAGACTGCTCTTACGCATTTGTTCACTGGGCCATTGGTGCGCTATTGGGGCGCCATTGGGGCGCCATTGGTGCGCTATTGGTGCGCCATTGGGGCGCTATTAGTGGGCCATTAGTGCAATTTTTTAGTTTTGTGCTGAAATTTTGATTTTTGTGTTTTGAGCGGACATTTTGTACACAGACCAATAAAAATCCAATCCAACTACCTGCAAAATTTCAGATTTTTTTGAGATGTGGAAGTCTGACTTTTTATTTTTGGAAAAATTAAAATCTCGTAAATCGAGAAAAATGGAAAAAGCACCCCAGATGACCTCAAGATGTCCGGGGAAGGCATCCAAAAATCCTTATAAATCATCCCCATATTTCTGGAATCATCTTAGGTAGCGTTTTTCATGGTGGATTTGGAGATTACTCTTATGCATTGGTTCGCTGGGCCAATGTTGCGCTATTGGGGCGCCATTGGGGTGCAATTGGTGCGCTATTGGGGCGCCATTGGTGCGCCATTGGTGCAATTTTGAGTTTTGAGCTGAAATTTTGATTTTTGAGTTTTGAGCTGACATTTTGAACACAAACCAATAAAAATCCAATCCAACTACCTGCAAAATTTCAGATCTTTCTGGAAAGTGGAAGTCCAATTTTTTATTTCTGGAACAATTAAAATCCCGTAAATCGGGAAAAATGGAAAAGCACCTCAAATGAGCTCAAAATGTCCGGGGAAGGCATCCAAAAATCCTTATAAATCGTCCCCATATTTGTGAAATCTTCTTAGGTAGCATTTGATATGGTGGATTTGGAGAATGCTCTTATGCATTGGTTTACTGGGCCGTTGGTGCGCTATTGGGGCTCCAATAGTGCCATTTTTGAGTTTTGAGCCAAAATTTTAATTTTTGAGAATTAAACTGAAATTTTTTACACAGACGAATAAAAATCCAATCCAACTACCTGAAAAATTTCAAACTTTTGTGAGTTGTGGATGTCCGACTTTTTACCTTTGGGCCAACTAAAATTGCGTACATAGGGAAAAATGGAAAAGCACCTCAGATGAGCTCAAAATAACGGGGGAAGGCATCCAAAAATCCTTATAAATCATCCCCATATTTTTGGAATCTTCTTGGGTAGCATTTGACATGGTGGAATTGGACATTGCTCTTATGCAATGGCTCACTGGGCCATTGGTGCGCTATTGTTGCGCCATTGGTGCGATTTTTGAGTTTTTAGCTGAAATTTTGATTTTTGAGTTTTGTGCTGAAATTTTTTACACAAAACAATCAAAACCCAGTCCAAATACCTGCAAAATTTCAAAATTTTCTGAGATGCGAAAGTCCGACTTTTCATTTTTGGAACAATTAAAATCCCGTAAATCGGGAAAAATGGAAAAGCACCTCAGATGAGCTCAAAATGTCCGGGGAAGGCATCCAAAAATCCTTATAAATCCTCCCCATATTTTTGGAGTCATCATAGGTAGCATTTGATATGGTGGATTTGGAGATTGCTCTTATGCATTAGTTCGATGGGCCATTCACCATTGGCGCGCCATTGGTGCGCGATTGGGGAGCCAATGGTGCGCCAGTGGTGCGCTATTGGGGCACCATTGGTAGGATTTTTGATTTTTGAGCTGAAGTTTTAATTTTTGAGTTTTTAGCTGAAATTAAAAACGCAATCCAACTACCTGCAAAATTTCATAATTTTCTATGATGCGGAAGTCCGACATTTCATTTTTGGAACAATTAAAATCCCGTAAAACGGGAGAAATGGAAAAGCACCCCAGATGAGCTCAAAATGTCCGGGGAAGGCATCCAAAAATTCTTATAAATCATCCTCATATTTGTGGAATCGGAAGCATTTGACATGGTGGATTTGGAGAATGCTCATTGGTGCGCCATTGGTGCGTCATTGGTGTGCCATTGGTGCGCTATTGGTTCGATTTTTGAGTTTTGAGATGAAATTTTGGTTTCAGGGTTTTGTGCTGAAATTTTATGCACACAGCAATAAAAATCCATTCCAACTACCTGCAAAATTTCAGGTTTTTCTGAGAATTGAAAGTCCGACTTTTTATTTTCGGAACAATTAAAATCCCGTAAATAGGGAAAAATGGAAAAGCACCTCAGATGAGCTCAAAATGTCCGGGGAAAGCATCGAAAAATCCTTGTAATTCATCCCCATATTTTTTTAATCATCTTAGGTAGCATTTTAGATGGTGGGTTTGGAGATTGCTCTTATGCATTGGATCACTGGGCCATTGGGGCTCCACTGGTGCGCCATTGGTGAGCTATTGGTGCGATTTTTAAGTTTTGAGCTGAAATTTTGATTTTTGAGTTTGGAGCTGAGATTTTGTACACACACCAATAAAAATTCAATCCAACTACCTGCAAAATTTCAGATTTTGCTGAGATCTGGAAGTCCGAATTTTTATTTTTGGAATAATTAAAATCCCTTAAATCGGGAAAAATGAAAAAGCACCACAGATGACCTCAAAATGTTCGAGGAAGGCATCCAAAAATCCTTATAAATCATCCCCATATTTTTGGAATCGTCTTAGGTAGCATTTGTCATGGTGGATTTGGAGATTGCTCATTGGGGCGCCATTGGTGCGCTATTGGTGCGCCATTTGTGCGCCATTAGTTCGATTTTTGAGTTTTGAGCTGAAATTTTAATTTTTGAGTTTTGAGCAGAAATTTTGTACACACGACAAAAAATAGCATCACACCACCTGAAAAATTTCACATTTTCGAAAATATGGAAATCCGACTTTTTATTTTTGGAACAATTAAAATCCCGTAAATCGGGAAAAATGGAAAAGCACCTCAGATGACCTCAAAATGTCCGGGGAAGGCGTCCAAAAATCCTTATAAATCATTCCTATATTTTTGGAATCATCTTAGGTAGAATTTGACATGGTGGATTTGGAGATTGCTCTTATGCATTGGTTCACTGGGCCGTTGGTGCGGTATTGGGGCGCCAATAATGCAATTTTTGAGTTTTGAGCCGAAATTTTGATTTTTGAGTTTTGAGCTGAAATTTTTTACACACACGAATAAAAATTCAATCCAACTACCTGAAAAATTTCAGACTTTTCTGAGAAGTGGAAGTCCGACTTTTTACCTTTGGACCAATTAAAATCCCGTACATAGGGAAAAATGGAAAAGCACCTCAGATGAGCTCAAAATAACCGGGGAAGGCATCCTAAAATCCTTATAAATCATCCCCATATTTTTGGAATCATCTTAAGTAGCATTTGACATGGTGGATTTGGAGATTGCTCTTACGCATTGGTTCACTGGGCCATTGGTGCGCTATTGGTGCGATTTTTGAGTTTTGAGCTGAAATTTTGATTTTTGAGTTTTGGGCTGAAATTTTGTACACGGACCAATAAAAATCCAGTCCAACTGCCTGAAAAATTTCAGATTTTCTGAGATGTTGAAGTCCGACTTTTTATTTTTGGAATAATTAAAATCCCATAAATCGGAAAAAATGGAAAAGCACCTCACATGAGGTCAAAATGTCCGGGGAAGGCTTCCAAAAATCCTTATAAATCATCCCCATATTTGTTGAATCATTTTAGGTAGAATTTTACATAGTGGATTTGGAGATTTCTCTAATGCATTGGTTCATTGGGCCATTGGTGCGCTATTGGTGCGCCATTGGTGCGATTTTTGAGTTTTCAGCTGAAATTTTGATTTTTGAGTTTTGAGCTGAAACTTTGTACACAGACCAACAAAAATCCAATCCAACTTTCTGCAAAATTTCAGATTTTTCTGAGAAGTTAAAGTCTGACTTTTTATTTTTGGAACAATTAAAATTCCGTAAATCGTGAAAAATGGAAAAGCACCTCAGATAACGTCAAAATGTCTGAAATAGGCATCCAAAAATCCTCATAAATCATACCCATATTTGTGGAATCATCATAGGTAGCATTTTACGTGGTGGATTCGGAGATTGCTCTTATGCATTGGTTCACTGGGCCGTTGGGGCGCCATCGGTGTGCCATTGGTGTGATATAGGAGCCCCAATGTTGCGATTTTTGAGTTTTGAGCTGAAATTTTGATTTTTGAGTTTTGAGCAGAAATTTTTTACACAAACCAATAAAAACCCAATCCAACTACCTGAAAAGTTTCAGAAATTTCTGTGATGTGGAAGTCCGGCCTTTTGTTTTTGGAATAATTAAAATCCCGTAAATCGGGAAAAATGGAAAAGCACCTTAGATGAGCGGAAAATGCCCGGGGAAGGCATCCAAAAATCCATATAAATCATCCCCAGATTTTTGGAATCATCTTAGGTAGAATTTGACATGGTGGATTTGGAGATTGCTCATTGGTGCGCCATTGGTGCGCTATTGGTACGATTTTTAAGTTTTGAGCTGAAATTTTAATTTTTGAGTTTTGAGCTCATATTTTGTACACACACCAATAAAATTCCAATCCAACTACCTGCAAAATTTCAGATTTTTCTGAGATGTGAAAGTCTGACTTTTTATTATTGGAACAATTAAATTCCCGTAAATCGGGAAAAATGGAAAGGCACCTTAGATGAGCTCAAAATGTCCGGGGAAGGCATCCAAAAATCCTTATAAATCATCCCCATGTTTGTGGAATCATTTTAGGTAGCATTTGACATGTTTGATTTGGAGATTGCTCTTACGCATTGGTTCATTGGGCCATTGGTGCGCTACAGGGCGCTATTGGTGCTCCATTGGTGCAATTTTTGAATTTTGAGCTGAAATTTTGTACACAAATCAATAAAAATCCAATCCAACTAGCTTCAAAATTTCAGATTTTTCTGAGATGTGGAAGTCCATTTTTTTATTTTTGGAACAATTAAAATCCCGTAAATCGGCAAAAATGTAAAAGCACCTCAGATGAGCCCAAAATGTCCGGGGAAGGCATTCAAAAATTCTTATAAATCGTCCCCATATTTGTGGAATCATCTTAGGTAGCATTTTACTCGGTGGATTTGGAGATTGCTCATTGGTGCGCTATTTTAGCCTAAACATGGGTCTAATATTTTAATTAGTGTTAATCCATAGCTAACCATGTTTAGTGTGTTGGTATATTATGATATTGATGACTAACAAACTGGATTAGAAGTTCGCCATATATACTTGTGTTGAGTCTTCTTGCAGCTTGGTTTTCAGCTTGGTTTCAGAAGAAACCACACCTATCTGACAACATCGTGGTCCCAGCTGCAAGTGGCCAAGTGGTCACAATGGTCCATCGCACCCATAGCGCACCAATGGCGCACCAATGAGCAATCTCCAAATCCACCATGTCAAATGCTACCTAAGATGATTCCACAAATATGGGGATGATTTATAAGGATTTTTGGAAGCGTTCCATGGACATTTTGAGGTCATCTGAGGTGCTTTTACATTTTTTCCGATTTACAGGATTTTAATTGTTCCAAAAATAAAAAGTCTGGCTTCCACATCTCACAATTTCAGTTCAAAACTCAAAAATCGCAACAATAGCGCACCAATGGCGCATCAATGAGCAATCTCCAGATCCACCATGTCAAATGCTACCTAAGATGACTCCACAAATATGGGGAGGATTTTTAAGGATTATTAGATGCCTTCCTCGGACATTTTGAGGTCATTTGAGGTGCTTTTCCAATTTTCCCGATTTACGGGATTTTAATTGTTCCAAAAATTTAAAAGTCGGACTTCCTCGTCTCAGAAAAATCTGAAATCTTGCAGGTAGTTGACTGGATTTTAATTCGTGGGTGTACAAAATTTCAGCTCAAAACTCAAAAATCAAAATTTCAGCTCAAAACTGCATCAATAGCCCACCAATGGCGCACCAAAGAGCAATCTCCAAATCCACCAAGTCAAATGCTACCTTTGATGATTCCACAAATATGGGGTTGATTTATAAGGATTGTTGGATGCCTTCCTCGGACATTTTGAGGGCATCTGAGGTCTTTTCTATTTTTCCCGATTTACGGGATTTTATTTGTTCCAAAAATAAAAAGTCGGACTTGCACATCTCAGAAAAATCTGAAATTTTGCAGGTAGTTGGATTAGATTTTTATTGGCGTGTGTACAACTTTCAGGTCAAAACTCAAAAATAAAAAATTTCAGCTCAAAACTCAAAAATCGCATCAATAGCGCACCAATGGCGCACCAATGAGCAATCTCCAAATCCACCATGTCAAATGCTACCTAAGATAACTCCGAAAATATGGGGATGATTTATAAGGATTTTTGGATGCCTTCCCCGGACATTTTGAGCTCATCCAAGATGCTTTTTTATTTTTTCCCAATTTACGGGATTTTAATGGTTCAAAAATAAAAATTCGGACTTCCACATATCAGAAAAATTTTAAATTTTGCAGGTAGTTGGATTGTATTTTTTTTCGTGTGTGTACAGAATTTCAGCTCAAAAAATCAATATTTCAACTCAAAACTCAAAAATCGCACCAATAGCGCACCAGTGGCGCACCAATGAGCAATCTCCAAATCCACCTTGTCAAATGCTACCTAAGATGATTCCAAAAATATAGGGAAGAGTTCTAAGCAATATTAGATGCCTTCCTCGGACATTTTGAGGTCATCTGAGGTGCTTTTCCATTTTTCCCGATTTACGAGATTTTAATTGTTCCAAAAATAAAAAATCGGGCTTCCACTTCTCAGAAAAATCTGAAAATTTGCAGGTAGTAGGACTGGATTTTTATTCATGTGTGTAAAAATTTTTAGCTCAAAAATCAAAAATTAAAATTTCAGCTCAAAACTCAAAAATCGCAACAATAGCGCACCAATGGCGCATCAATGAGCAATCTCCAAATCCACCAAGTCAAATCCTACGTAAGATGATTCCACAAATATGGGGAAGATTTTTAAGGATTATTAGATGCCTTCCTCGGACATTTTGAGGTCATTTAAGGTGCTTTTCCAATTTTCCCGATTTACGGGGTTTTAATTGTTCCAAAAATTTAAAAGTCGGACTTCCACATCTCAGAAAAATCTAAAATCGTGCAGGTAGTTGACTGGATTTTAATTCGTGTGTGTACAAAATTTCAGCTCAAAACTCAAAAATCAAAATTTCAGCTCAAAACTCAAAAATCGCATTAATAGCGCACCAATGGAGCACCAAAGAGCAATCTCCAAATCCACCATGTCTAATGCAACCTATGATGATTCCACAAATATGGGGATGATTTATAAGGATTTTTGGATGCCTTCCTCGGACATTTTGAGGTCATCTGTGGTGCTTTTCCATTTTTCCCGATCTACGGGATTTTAATTGTTCCAAAAATAAAAATTTGGACTTCCACATCTCAGAAAGATCTGAAATTTTGCAGGTAGTTGGATTGGATTTTTGTTGGCGTGTGTACAAAATTTCAGCTCAAAACTCAAAAATAAAAAATTACAACTTAAAACTCAAAAATCGCATCACTAGCGCACCAATGGCGCACCAATGAGCAATCTCCAAATCCACCATGTCAAATGCTACCTAAGATGACTCCGAAAATATGGGGATTATATATACGGATTTTTGGATGCCTTCCCCGGACATTTTGAGCTCGTCTAAGGTGCATTACCATTTTTCCCGATTTACGAATTTTAATTTTTCCAAAAATAAAAAGTCCGACTTCCACTTCACAGAAGAATGGAAAAATTTTGCAGGTAGTTGGATTCGATGATTATTGATGTGTGTGCAAAATTTCAGCTCAAAATTCAAACTTCAAAATTTTCATTTTTTCTGATTTATGGGATTTTAATTGATCCAAAAATAAAAATCAGATTTCCACTTCTCAGAAAAATCTGAAATTTTGCAGGTAGTTGGACTGGATTTTTATTCGTGTGTGTACAAAATTACAGCTCAAAACTCAAAACTCAAAAATCGCACCAATGGCGCACCAATGGTGCACCAATGAGCAATCTCCAAATCCACCATGTCAAATGCTACCTAAAATGATTCCACAAATATGGGGATGATTTGTATGGATTTTTTGATGCCTTCGTCGGACATTTTGAGCTCATCTGATGTGCTTTTCCATTTTTTCCAATTTACGAGATTTGAATTGTTCCAAAACAAAAAGTTGGACTACCACTTCTCAGAAAAATCTAAAAATTTTCAGGTAGTTGAATTGGATTTTTATTGGTGTGTGTGCAAAATTTCAGCTCAAAACTCAAAAATAAAAATTTCAGCTCAAAACTCAAAAATCGCTTCTATGGCGCACCAATTAGCAATCTCCAAATCCACCATGTCAAATACTACCTAAGAGATTCCACGAATGTGGGGATGATTTATAATGACTTTTTGATCCCTTCCTCGAACATTTTGAGGTCATCTGAGGTGCTTTTCCATTTTTTCCAATTTACGGGATTTTAATAGTTCCAAAAAAAAAAAGTCTGACTTCCACATCTCAGAAAAATTGCAAATTTTGCAGGTAGTTGGATTTGATTTTTATTGGTATGTGTGCAAAATTTCAGCTCAAAATTCAAAAATCAAAATTTTCAGTTTTTTACGCAATTTTAATTGTTCCAAAAATAAAAAGTCGGACTTCCACTTCTCTGAAAAATCTGAAATTTTGGAAGGTAGATGGATTGGATTTTTACTCGTGTGTGAACAAAATTTCAGCTCAAAACTAAAAAATCAAAACTTCAGCTCAAAACTCAAAACTCGCACCAATGGCGCCCAATAGCGCCCCAATAGCGCATCAATGGCGCCCCAGTAGCGCACCAATGGCCCAGTGAACCAATGCATAAGAGCAATCTCCAAATCCACCATGGCATATGCTACCTAAGCTGATTCCACAAATATTGGTATGAAATATAAGGATTTTTGGATGCCTTCCCCGGACATTTTGTGCTCTTCTATGGTGCTTTTCCATTTCTCCCAATTTACGGGATTTTAATTGTTCCAAAAATAAAATGTTGGACTTCCACATCTCAGAAAAATCTGAAATTTTGCAGGTAGTTGGACTGGATTTTTATTGGTATGTGTACAAAATTTCAGCTCAAAACTCAAAAATAAAAATTTCAGCTCAAAACTTAAAAATTGCACCAATAGCGCACCAATGGCGCACCAATGAGCAATCTCCAAATCCACCATGTCAAATGCTACCTAAGATGAATCCACAAATATGGGAATGATTTACAAGGATTTTTTATGCCTTCCTCGGACATTCTGAGGTCATCTCAGGTGTTTTTCCATTTTTCCCGATTTACGGGATTTTAATTGTTCCGAAAATAAAAGTTGGACTTCCACATCTCAGAAAAATCTGAAATTTTGCAGGTAGTTGGATTGGATTTTTTTTGGCGTGTCCAAGATTTCAGCTCAAAACTCAAAAATAAAAAATTTCAGCTCAAAACACAAAAATCGCATCAATGGTGCCCCATTGGCGCACCATTGAGCAATCTGCAAATCCACCATGTCAAATGCTACCTAAGATGATTCCAAAAATATGGGGATGATTTATAAGAATTTTTGGATGCCTTCCTCGGCCATTTTGAGGTCATCTGAGGTGCTTTTCTATTTTTCACGATTTACGAGATTTTAATTGTTCCAAAAATAAAAAGTCGGACTTCCACATCTAAGAAAAATCTTAAATTTTGCAGGTAGTTGGATTGAATTTTTATTGGCGTGTGTACAAAATTTCAGCTCAAAACTCAAAAATAAAAAATTTCAGCTCGAAACTCAAAAATCGCATCAATAGCGCACCAATGGCGCACCAATGAGCAATCTCCAAATCCACCATGTCAAATGCTTCCTAAGATGACTCCGAAAATATGGGGATGATTTATAAGGATTTTTGGATGCCTTCCCCGGACATTTTGAGCTCATCTGAGGTGCTTTTCCATTTTTCCCGATTTACGTGATTTTAATCGTTCCAAAAATAAAAAGTCGGACTTTCACATCTCATAAAAATCTGAAATTTTTCAGGTAGTTGGAGTGGATTTTTATTGGTGTGTGTACAAAATTTCAGCACAAAACTCAAAAATCAAAATTTCAGCTCAAAACTCAAAAATCGCACCAATGGGGAACCAATGGCGCACCAATAGCCCCCCAATAGCGCATCAATGGCGCACCAATAGCGCACCAATGGCGCGCCATTGGCGCACCAATGGCGCATTAAACCAATGCGTAAGAGCAATCTCAAAATCCACCATGTCAAATGCTACATAAAATGACTCCAAAAATATGTGGATGATTTATAAGAGTTTTTGGATGCCTTCCTCGGACATTTTGAACTCATTTGAGGTGCTTTTCCATTTTTCCCGATTTACCGGATTTTAATTGTTCAAAAAATTAAAAGTCGGAATTCCAAATCTCAGAAACATCTGAAATTTTTCAGGTAGTTGGAGTGGATTTTTATTCGCGTGTGTACAAAATTTTAGCTCAAAACTCAAAAATCAAAATTTCAGCTCAAAACACAAAAAATCGCACCAATAGCGCACCAATGGCGCACCAATGAGCAATCTCCAAATCCTCCATGTCAAATGCGACCTAAGATGATTCCACAAATATGGGGATGATTTATAAGAATTTTTGGCTGCCTTCTTCGGACATTTTGAGGTGATCTGAGGTAAATTTCCATTTTTTCCGATTTACGGGATTTTAATTGTTCCAAAAATAAAAAGCCGAACTTCCACAACTTAGAAAAATCTGAAATTTTTCAGGTAGTTGGATAGGATTTTTATTGTTCTTTGTACAGAATTTAAGCACAAAAATCAAAAATCAAAATTTCAGCTCCAAACTCAAAAATCGCACCAATGGCGCCCCAATGGCGCCTCAATCGCGCACCAATGACCCAGTGAACCAATGCATATGAGCAATCTCCAAATTCACCATGTCAAATGCTACCTAAAATGATTCCAAAAAAATAGGGACGATTTATAATGATTTTTGAATGCCTTCCCCGAACAAATTGTGCTCATCTGAGGTGCTTTTCATTTTTCCCGATTTACGGGATTTAAATTGTTCAAAAATAAAAAGTCGAAACTTCCATAACTCAGAAAAATCTGAAATTTTGCAGGCAGTTGGATTGGATTTTTATTGGTCTTTGTACAAAATTTATGCACAAAAATCAAAAATCAAAATTTCAGCTCAAAACTCAAAAATTGCACTAATGGCGCACCTATGGCGCCCCAATAGCGCACCAATGGCCCAGTGAACCAATGCATAAGAGCAATCTCCAAATCCACCAAGTCAAATGCTACCTAAGATGATTCTACAAATATGGGGATGATTTATATGGATTTTTGGAAGCCTTCCCCGGACATTTTGAGCTCATCTATGATGCTTTTCCATTTTTCCCGATTTACGGGATTTTAGTTGTTCAAAAATAAAAAGTCGGACTTCCACATCTCAGAAAAATCTGAAATTTTTCTGGTAGTTGGACTGCATTTTTATTCATGTGCGTACAAAATTTCAGCTAAAAACTCAAAAATCACACCAATAGCGCACCAATGGCGCACCAATGAGCAATCTCCAAATCCACCATGTCAAATGCAACCTAAGATGATTCCACAAATATGGGGATGATTTATAAGGATTTTTGGATGCCTTCCTCGGACAATTTGAGGTCACCTGAGGTGCTTTTCCATTTTTTCTGATTTACAGGATTTTAATTGTTCAAAAAATAAAAAGTCCGACTTCTACATCACAGAAAAGTTAGAAATTTTTCACATAGCTGGATTGGATTTTTATTGGTGTGTGTGCAAAATTTCAGCTCAAAATTCAAAAATCAAAATTTTCATTTTTTCTGATTTACCGGATTTTAATTGTTCCAAAAATAAAAAATACGACTTCCACTTCTCAAAAATCGCACCAATGACGCACCAACAGCGCCCCAATGGCGCCCTAATTTCGCACCAATGGCCCAGTGAACCAACGCATAAGAGCAATCTCCAAATCCACCATGTCAAATACTACCTAAGATGATTCCACAAATATGGGGATGATTTATAAGGATTTTTGGATGCCTTCCCCGGACATTTTGAGCTCATCTCAGATGCTTTTCCATTTTTCCCGATTTACGGGATTTTAATTGTTCCAGAAATAAAAAACTGGACTTCCACATCTCAGAAAAATCTGAAATTTTGCAGGTAGTTGGACTGGATATTTATTCGTGTGTGTACACAATTTCAACTCCAATCTCAAAAAAAAATTTCAGCTCAAAACTCAAAAATAAATATTTCAGCTCAAAACTTAAAAATAAATGTTTCAGCTCAAAACTCAAAAATCGCACCAATACCGCACCAATGAGCAATCTCCAAATCCACCATGTCAAATGCTACCTAAGATGATTCCAAAAATATGGGAATGATTTATAAGGATTTTTGGATGCCTTCCTTGGACATTTTGAGGTCATCTGAGGTGCTTTTCCATTTTTTTCCGATTTACAGAATTTTAATTGTTATAGAAATAAATAGTCCGATATCCACATCTCAAAAAATTTTGAAATTTTTCGGGTAGCTGGATTGAATTTTTATTGGTGTGTGTACAAAATTTCAGATCAAAATTCAAAATTCAAAATTTCTATTTTTTCTGATTTACGGGATTTTAATTGTTCCAAAAATACAAAGTTGGACTTTCACATCTTAGAAATATCTGAAATTTCGCTGGTAGTCGGATTGGATTTTTGTTAATGTGTGTACAAAATTTCAGCTCAAAATTCAAAAATCAAAATTTCAGCACAAAACTCAAAAATCGCACCAATGGCGCCCCAATACACACCAATAGCGCCCCAATAGCGCTTCAATGCCGCACCAATTGCACCCATATAGCTCCCCAATGGCCCTGTGAACCAATGCATAAGAGCAATCTCCAAATTCACCATGTAAAATGCTACCTAATATGATTCCACAAATATGGGGATGATTTACAAGGATTTTTGGATGCCTTCCCGGGATGTTTTGAGCTCATCTGAGGTGCTTTTCCATTTTTCCCGATTTACGGGATTTTAATTGTTCCAAAAATGAAAAATCGGACTTCCACTTCTCAGAAAAATCTGAAATTTTGCAGGGAGTTGGGTTGGATTTTCATTGGTGTGTGTACAACATTTCTGCACAAAACTCAAAATTCAAAATTTCAGCTCAAATCTCCAAAACCGCACAAATCGAGCACCAATGGCGCCCTAATGGTGCCCCAATAGCGCACCAATGGCCCAGTGAACCAATGCATAAGAGCAATCTCCAAATCCACCATGTCAAATGCGACCTAAGATGATTCCACAAATATGGGGATGATTTATAAGGATTTTTGGCTGCCTTCCTCGGACATAGTGAGCTCATCTGAGGTGCTTTTCCATTTTTCCCGATTTACGGGATTTAAATTGTTCCAAAAATAAAATCTCGGATGTCCACATCTCGGAAAAATCAGAAATTTTACAGGTAGTTGGCCTGGATTTTTATTGGTGTTTGTACAAAATTTCAGCTCAAAACTCAAAAATTAAAATTTCAGCTCAAAACTCAAAAAAAGCACTAATGGCGCCCCAATAGCGCATCAATGGCGCACCAATGGCCCAGTGAACCAATGCATAGGAGCAATCTCCAAATCCACCACCTAAAATGCTACCTAAGATGATTCTAAAAGTATAGGGATGATTTATAAGGATTTTTGGATGCCTTCCTCGGACATTTTGAGGTCATCTGAGGTGCTTTTCCAAAAATAAAAAGTCCAATATCCACATCTCAAAAAAATATGAAATTTTTCAGGTGGTTGGATTGGATTTTTATTGGTGTGTGTACAAAATTTCAGCACAAAATTCAAGAATCAAAAATCAAAATTTAAATTTTTTCTGATTTATGGGATTTAAAATTTTCCAAAAATAAAAAATCGGACTTCCATATCTCAAAAAAATCTGAAATTTTGCAGGTAGTTGGAGTGGATTTTTTTCCGTGTGTGAACAAAATTTCAGCTCAAAACTCAAAAATCGCACCAACAGCGTACCAGTGGCGCACCATTGAGCAATCTCCAAATCCACCATGTCAAATGCAACCTAAGATGATTCCACAAATATGGGGACGATTTACAAGGATTTTTGGATCCCTTCCTCTGACATTTTGAGGTCATCTGAGGTGCTTTTCTATTTTTTCTGATTTAAGGGATTTTAATTGTTCCAAAAATTAAAAGTTGGACTTCCACTTCTCAGAAAAATTTAAAATTTTGCAGGTAGTTGGAGTGGATTTTTTTTTCGTGCGTGTACAAAATTTCAGCTCAAAACTCAAACATCAGAATTTCAGCTCAAAACTTAAAAAACGCACCAGTAGCGCACCAATGGCGCACCAATGAGCAATCTCCAAATCCACCATGTCAAATTCGACCTAAGATGATTCCACAAATGTGGGGATGATTTATAAGGGTTTTTGGTTGCCTTCCTCGGACATTTTGAAGTCATCTGAGGTGCTTTTCCAATTTTTCCGATTTACGGGATTTTAATTTTTCCAAAAATTAAAAAGTCGGACATCCACTTCTCAGAAAAATCTGAACCTTTGCTGGTAGTTGGACTGGATTTTTATTCGTGCGTATGCAAAATTTCTGCTCAAAACTTAAAATTCAAAATTTCAGCTCCAAACTCAAAAATCGCATCAATAGCGCACCAATGAGCAATTTCCAAATCGACCTTGTCAAATGCTACCTAAGATGATTCCACAAATATGGGGATGATTTATAGTGATTTTTGAATCCCTTCCTCGGAGATTTTGAGGTGCTTTTCCATTTTTTCCGATTTACGGGATTTTAATTGTTCCAAAAATAAAAAGTCCGATATCTACATCTCAAAAAACTCTGAAATTTTTCAGGTGGTTGGATTTTATTTTTATTGGTGTGTGTACAAAATTTCAGCTCAAAATTCAAAAATTAAAATTTCTATTTTTCTAATTTATGGGATTTTAATTTTTTCCAAAAATAAAAAATCGGACTTCAACATCGCAGAAAAATCTGAATTTTGGCAGGTAGTTGGATTGGATTTTTATTGGTGTGTGTACAAAATTTCAGCTCAAAATCCAAAAATCAAAATTTCAGCTCAAAATTCAAAAATCGCACAAATGGCGCCCCAATGGCACAACAATAGCGCCCCAATAGCGCATCAATGGCACACCAATGGCGCCTCTATAGCGCCCCAATGGCCAAGTGAACCAATGCATAAGAGCAATCTCCAAATCCACCATGTAAAATGCTACCTAAGACGATTCCACAAATATAGGATGATTTATAAGGATTTTTGGATGCCTTCCCCAGGCATTTTGAGCTCATCTAAGTTGCTTTTCCATTTTTCCCGTTTTACACGATTTTAATTGTACCAAAAATAAAAATTCGGACTTCCACTTCTCAGAAAAATCTGAATTTTTTCACGTAGTTAGATTGGATTTTTATTGGTGTGTGTACAAAATTTCAGCTCAAAACTCAAAAATCGCAGCAATGGCGCACCAATCGCGCCCTAGTGGCGCCCCAATGGTGCCCCAATAGCGCACCAATGGCCCAGTGAACCAATGCATAAGAGCAATCTCCAATTCCACCATGTCAAATGCTACCTAAGAAGATTCCACAAATGTGGGGTTGATTTATAAGCATTTTTCGTTGCCTTCCTCGGATATTTTGAGGTCATCTGAGGTGCTTTTCCGTGTTTCCCGATTTACGGGATTTTAATTGTTCCAAAAATTAAAAAGTCGGACTTCCACTTCTCAGAAGATTTCAGCTCAAAACTCAAAAATCAAAATTTCATCACAAAACACAAAAATCGCACCAATGGCGCACCAACAGCGCACCAATGAGCAATCTCCAAATCCACCATGTCAAATGCTACCTAAGATGATTCCACAAATATGGATGATTTATAAGGATTTTTGGATGCCTTTTTCGGACATTTTGAGCTCATCTGAGGTGCATTTCGATTTTTCCCGATTTACGGGATTTTAATTGTTCCTAAAATAAAAACTCTTACTTCCACATCTCAGAAAAATCTAAAATTTTTCGGGTACTTGGATTGGATTTTTATTGTTGTGTGTACAAAATTTCAGCACAAAACTCAAAAAACAAAATTTCAGCTCAAAACTACAAAATCGCACCAATGGCGCACCAATAGCGCACCAATGAGCAATCTCCAAATCCACCATGTCAAATTCTACCTAAGATGGTTCCACAAATATGGGGATGATTTATAAGAATTTTTGGACGCCTTCCTTGGACATTTTGAGGTCATCTGTGGTGCTTTTCCATTTTTTTTCGATTTACAGGATTTTAATTGTTCCAAAAATAAAAAGTTTGACTTCCACATCTCAAAAAAATCTGAAATTTTTCAGGTAGTTGGAATGAATTTTTATTGGTGTGTGTACAAAATTTCAGCTCAAAATTCAAAAATTAAAATTTCCATTTTTTCTGATTTACGGGATTTTAATTGTTCCAACGTCCCAGTGAACCAATGCATAAGAGCAATCTCCAAATCCACCATGTAAAATGCTTCCTAAATGATTTATAAGGATTTTTGGATGCCTTCCCTGGACATTTTGAGCTCATCTAAGGTGCTTCTGCATTTTTCCCGATTTCTGGGATTTTATTTGTTCCAAAAATAAAAAGTCGGACTTCCACGCCTTAGAAAAATCTGAAATTTTGTAGGTAGTTGGATTGGATTTTTATTGGTGTTTGTACAAAATTTGAGCTCGAAACTCAAAAATTAAAATTTCAGCTCAAAACTCACAAATCGTACCAATAGCGCACCAATGGCGCCCCAATAGCGCACCATTGAGCAATCTCCAAATCCACCAAGTCAAACGCTACCTAAGATGTTTCCAAAAATATGGGGTCGATTTATAAGGATTTTTGGTTACCTTCCTCGGACATATTGAGCTCATCTGAGGCGCTTTTCCATTTTTCCAGAATTACAGGATTTTAATTGTTCCAAAAATAAAAAGTCGGACTTGCACTTCTCAAAAAAATTTTAAATTTTTCTGGTAGTTGGCTTGATTTTTTTTTGGCTTGTGTACAGAATTTTACCTCAAAAATCAAAAATTGCACCAATGGCGCCCCAACAGCGCACCAATGGCGCCCGAATAGCGCACCAATGGCCCAGTGAACCAATGCATAAGAGCAATCTCCAAATCCACCATGTCAAATGCTACCTAAGATGATTCCAAAAATACGGGAAAGATTTATATGGATTTTTGGATGCCTTTCCCTGACATTTTGAGCTCATCTAAGGTGCTTTTCCATTTTTCCCGAGTTACGGGATTTTAATTGTTCCAAAACTAAAACATCACGCTTCCACACCTTAGAAAATTCTGAAATTTTGCAGAAAGTTGGAGTGGATTTTTATTCGTTTGTTTACAAAATTTCAGCTCCAAACTGAAAAATCAAAATTTCAGTTTAAAACTCAAAAATCGCACCAATAGCGCACCAATGGCGCGCCTATGGCGCCCCAATAGCGCACCAATGGCGCACCAAGGAGCAATCTCCAAATCCACCATGTCAAATGCGACCCAATATGATTCCAAAAATATAGGGATGATTTATATGGATTTTTGGTTGCCTTCCTCGGACATATTGAGCTCATCTGAGGTGCTTTTCCATTTTTCCCGATTTACGGGATTTAAATTGTTCCAAAAATAAAAAGTTGGACTTCCACTTCTCAGAAAAATCTGAAATTTTGCAGGTAGTTGGCTTGGATTTTTATTGGTGTGTGTACAAAATTTAAGCTCAAAACTCAAAAATTGCACCAATGGCGCCCCAATAGCGGCCCAATAGCACATCATTGGCGCACCAATGGCGCCCCAATAGCGCACCAATGGCCCAGTGAACCAATGCAAAAGAGCAATCTCCAAATCCACCATGTCAAATGCTACCAATGATAATTCCACAAATATGGGGATGATTTATAAGGATTTTTGTATGCCTTCCCCAGACATTTTGAGCTCATCTGAGGTGCTTTTCCATTTTTCCCGATTGACGGGATTTTAGTTGTTCCAAAAATAAAAAGTCGGACTTCCACATCTCAGAAAAATTCAAAATTTTACATGTAGTTGGATTGTATTTTTATTCGTGTGTGTACAAAATTTCAGCTCAAGAATCAAAAATCAAAATTTCAGCTCTAAACTCAAAAATCGCACCAGTAGCGCACCCATGGCTCACCAATGAGCAATCTCCAAATCCACCATGTCAATTGCTAACTAAGATGATTCCAAAAATGTGGGGATGATTTATAAGGATTTTTGGATGCCTTCCTCGGACAATTTGTGGTCGTCTGAGGTGCTTTTCCATTTTTTCCGATTTACGGGATTTTAATTGTTCCAAAAAAAAAAATTCCGACTTCACTTCTCAGAAAAATTAAAAATTTTGCAGGTATTTGGATTGAATTTTTATTGGTGTGTATGCAAAATTTCAGCTCAAAAGTCAAAAATAAAAATTTCCTTTTGTTCTGACTTACGGGATTTTTGTTAGCCTAAACATGAGTGTAATACTTTAATTAATGTTAATCCATAATTAACCATGTTTAGTGTGTTGATATATTATGATTTTGATGACTAACAAACTGGATTAGATATTTGCCATATATACTTGTGTTGAGTTTTCTCGCAGGTTGGTTTTCAGCTTGGTTTCTCAGCTTGGTTTCACAAGAAACCACACCTATCTGTCAACATTGTGGTCCCAACTGCAAGTGGCCAAGTGGTCCCAATGGTCCATACAACAATTAAGGCCAACTCCCAACTACTCTAACGGGCAGAGAAAATGGTCCAACACTAAAGAGAAGTCTTCAACCCCTGTCTCTCACCTCTCTTTGATCAATTATGTGAAGGGGACAATGTGGTCCACACTTATGGTCCCGGATTGCTAAAAAAGGAATGTTTTCAAGTAATTGAGCTGCCAAGAGAGTGGACTTCCTGAAATGAACCCAACACCAGCTAGTGGATTGTGGAGTCAACTCTGAAGACTGATTTGTACCACATAGCCATTGGATGAAGAGCTCAAGAGTACTTTAGAGCCGTTGGATGAAGATCTTCCTACCTACCCCCACCAACTCAAGCACTATATAAGGAAGGCCATTGCATATCTTTTTCCTTAACCTAGCCATTTGAAAACTTGCTATTGAGTTGATTATTGAGCTTATACCTGCTGTGTTCTTGCTGTTCTTGAGAGCTTTGAATTTGTGCTTAATCTTGTTCTCCAAGTTCTTACAGAGGGTAGTGTGTTTAGGCAAGACTAGTGTAGTATTGTTGGGTCCTCAAATCAGGATTTTGATTTGAGTAAAGGTTAGAGTTTAGCCTGGGAAAAACTTGTAAAGGTTAGAGCTTAGCCTGCAAAAGCTTGTGTGTGTTAAGGTTTGAGCTTAGCCTGCAAAAGCTTGGTTTCTGTAATCGGTTAAGGCTGATCCCGCAAAAGCCTAAGATAGTGAAAGTTTCTAAAATCCTAAAGGAAGGGCCTTTTGGTAGTGGAGGTACCTGGTGAGGGGGAACCACTATAAATCACTGTGTCAACCTTTCTCTGTTCTGTTCTCTCTATCTTTGTGCATTTAACATTGATTAGTTCTGTGTATTTGTGGTTCGTAAAGAAACCAATTGGTTCCTCAGAAACCAAAGTGATTCCATCGAAACCAACTCAGAAACCAACCTCGATTGAAGGGTAGCCTGATTCACCACCCCCCCCCCCCCCTTCTCAGGCCTATTTGGGCTAACAATTGGTAGCGGAGCCACGTCCTCAGTATAAAGGAGTAACACCCAGAGGCAAAGATCATGGTTTATGAGGGAAATAGCATCAACAAAGCACCCCACTTCGATGGTGCAAACTTTGATTACTGGAAGTTCAGGATGAAGATCTTCCTTGAAGGCAAAGATCTGGAGATGTGGAACATTGTACACCATCCTTATGCCAGACCACTGAGGGACATGCAGTTCTGGTCAGAAGAGGAGCTCAAAAAGGCTAAGCTTGATGCGCAAGCCAAGAATGTCCTTCTTTGTGGAATAAGTGAGAGTGAGTTTCAAAGATTCAGATCTTGTGAAACTGCCTATGAGATCTGGAGGCTTCTATGTGTCACTCATGAAGGCACAAACCAAGTGAAGGATTCAAGGCTCAATCGTCTCATGAGGGACTATGAACTGTTTCAAATGGTTTCTGGTGAAACCATACAGGAGATGGATACTTGCTTCACAATTATGAGCAACAGCCTTGCAACTCTTGGGAAGGTTATCACACACAGAGAAAAGGTTGCAAAGGTACTTAGGTCTCTACCTAAGGAGTGGGAGCCCAAGGTTACTGCCATAGAAGAAGCTCAGAACTTGAACACTCTCACCTATGATGAGCTGATTGGCAAGCTTATAGTGCATGGCTCCAAGTTTGAAACCAAGGAACCAAAGAAGAAGGACCTGGCCTTAAAATCCCATGAATCTGGTGATGAAGACAGTGACTCTGATGTGGCACTTCTTTCCAAAAGGGTTGTAAGATATCTCAAGATGAAAAAGCAGCAAAAGAGTAGAAGTCCTAGAGGTGTGAAGATTGAAGAACCAAAGAAAGATCCTCTAATCTGTTTTGGCTGCAACCGACCTGGTCACATTAAAGCTGAATGTCCACATCAGAAGAAGAACAGATATGACTCTTCAAAAACGAAAGGGAAGAGGGCTATGGTCGCTTGGGATGACTCGGATTCTGAAAGCGATTCTGAAATAGAAGAAGATATGAACCTTTGTCTGATGGCTCAAGAAGAATCTGAGGTATTTGATGCTCCTGACTTTACTTTTGATGAATTACAAGATGCTTTTGGTGAATTGCATGATAAGTATAAGCAAGTGCTTAAAAAGAATAGTGCATACGAGAAAAGAATTGAGATTCTTGAATATGATGCTGAAGCTCATAGAAACGCATATGAAAAGCTTAATCTTGCTCACACCGAAGCTCTGAAATCTTGTGAAACTTTGAAAGTTGATAAATTTGCTATCCAAAATGTTCATGATGAACTTGAAAAGAAAATTGCTTGCAACATTGCTACTTGTGAAAAATTGCTGAAAGAAAACGATATGTTAAATAGGAGTGTTGAAGATCTAAAGTGTTCTCTTGAGAAATTCACTAAAGGAACAGATAGTTTAAATCTTATGCTAGGACAGCAAAGACATTCAGTGCAGAAAGAAGGAATAGGTGCTACTCACATGGTTTTTAACAAACCAAGCTCTACAAACCATGTGGTTTTTCACAAACCAAGTCCACCGATGAAATTTGTTAAAGCTGGGTCTAGTCAACCATATAGACCAAGGATGAACATGCATATGCACTCACATCACTCTGAAGCACCACATATTACCTGTCATTTCTGTGGTAGAGTTGGTCATGGCATTAGGTCTTGTTGGTTCAAGAAACGCAACTGTCATGTAAAGTATGTGTGGGTTCCGAAAGGAACCAAGCCTAACCCTGAAGGACCCAAATCAGTTTGGGTACCTAAAACTTGATCATGCTGATAGGAAAACAGGGATGAGTGGATCTTGGACAGTGGTTGTTCAAGGCATATGACAGGGGACTCCTCCATGTTCTCATCCCATACTAAAAAGGACCGAGGTAATGTAACTTTTGGTGATATGTCAAAAGGTAAAATTCTTGGTTGCGGTGAAATTAATTCTTGTCTTGCTATTGAGCATGTCTTACTGGTTGATAACCTCAAATATAACTTGCTAAGCATCAGTCAATTATGTGATAAAGGGTACAAAATTATATTTGAAGCATCTAGTTGTTTGGTCACTAACAGAAACCAAGTGGTTTTTGTTGGAAAGCGAAAAGGTAACATATACTCTATCAACCTAAATGATGTGGCTATTCCTGATTTCAAGTGTCTAAGTGCTAGAACAGAAACCCCAACTCTGTGGCATAGAAGGCTTGGTCATGCAAATTTGGAGCTTATTTCAAATCTGTCCAAAAAGGAGTTGGTGAGAGGACTGCCAATGCTCAAATATGAAAAAGAAACCACATGTAGAGCATGTCAGCTGCGAAAACAGGTTAAAAGTTCCTTTAAACTGACACACACTTTCTCTACATCTAGACCACTTGAATTATTGCATATTGACTTGTTTGGTCCCATGAGAACCATTAGCTTAGGTGGTAAAAGTTATGTTCTTGTGGTGGTTGATGATTATTCTAGGTACACATGGGTTGTATTTCTTGCTCAAAAGGGTCATGCATGTTATGAATTTGGTACACTTTTTAGGAAAGTACAAAATGAAAAAGGCTACAAAATTTCGAAAATTAAAAGTGATCATGGAGGTGAATTTGATAACCTTGTCTTTAAACACTTCTGTGAGCAAAGTGGTATTGAACACACCTTTTCGACTCCTAGAACGCCTCAACAAAATGGGGTAGTTGAAAGGAAGAATCAAACTTTGCAAGAAATGGCTAGAACTATGCTTAATGAGCATAAGTTACCTGCATATTTCTGGGCAGAGGGTGTAAACACAGCATGCTACATTCTAGAAAGAGTATCCTTACGTCCTATAATTGAAAAAACCCCTTATGAGATACGGTTTGATAAGAGACCAAACATCAGTTACCAATGGCGCACCAATGAGCAATCACGAAATCCACCATGTCAATTGCTAACTAAGATGATTCCACAAACATGGGGATGATTTATAAGGATTTTTGGATGCCTTCCTCGGACAATTTGTGGTCATCTGAGGTGCTTTTCCATTTTTTTCGATTTACGGGATTTTAATTGTTCCAAAAACAAAAAGTCCGACTTCACTTCACAGAAAAATTAGAAATTTTGCAGGTATTTGGATTGGATTTTTATTGTGTGTGTGCAAAATTTTAGCTCAAAAGTTAAAAATAAAAAATTTCATTTTTTCTGATTTACAGAATTTTAATTGTTCCAAAAATAAAAAGTCAGACTTCCACATCTCAAAAAAATCTGAAATTTGGCAGGTAATTGGATTTGATTTTTATTGTTGTGTGTACGAAATTTCAGCTCAAAATTCAAAAATCAAATTTTCAGATCAAAACTCAAAAATCGCACCAATTGCGCACCAATAGCGCCCCAATAGCGCATCAATGGCGCACCAATGGCACAATGAACCAATGCATAAGAGCAATCTCCAAATCCACCATGTCAAATGCTACCTTAGATGATTCCAAAAATATGGGGACGATTTATAAGGATTTTTCGATGCCTTCCTCGGACATTTTGAGCTCATCTCTGGTGCTTGTCCATTTTTCCCGATTTACGGGATTTTAATTGTTCCACAAATAGAAAGTTGGACTTCCACTTCTCGAAAAATCTCAAATTTTGAAGGTAGTTGGACTGGATTTTTATTCGTGTGTGTACGAAATTTCAGTTCAAAACTTAAAAATCAAAATTTCAGCTCAAAACTTAAAAATCAAAAATTTCAGCGCACCAATGAGCAATCTCCAATTCCACCATGTCAAATGCTACCTAAGATGATTCAAAAAATAAGGGGATGTTTTATAAGGATTTTTGGATGCCTTCCTCTGACATTTTGAGGTCATCTGAGGTGCTTTTCTATTTTTTTTGATCTAGGGATTTTAATTATTCCAAAAATAAAAAGTCTGACTTCCATGTCTGAGAAAAATCTAAAATTTTGCAGGTAGTTGGATTGGATTTTTATTGGTGTATGTACAAAATTTGAGCTCAAAACTCAAAAATCGTACCAATAGCGCACCAATGGCGCCCCAATAGCGCACCAATGAGCATCTCCAAATCCACCATGTCAAACGCTACCTAAGATGTTTCCAAAAATATGGGGATGATTTATAGGGATTTTTGGATGCCTTCCTCGGACATATTGAGCTCATTCGAGGCGCTTTTCCATTTTTCCAAATTTACAGTATTTTAATTGTTCCAAAAATAAAAAGTCGGACTTGCACATCTCAGAAAAATCTGAAATTTTGCAGGTAGTTGGCTTGGATTTTTATTGGTGTGGGTACAAAATCTATGCTCAAAACTCAAAAATCGCACCATTGGCGCCCCAATAGCACCCCAATAGCGCATCAATGGAGCACCAATGGCGCCCGAATAGCGCACCAATGGCCCAGTGAACCAATGCATAAGAGCAATCTCCAAATCCACCACGTCAAATGCTACCTAAGATGATTACACAAATAAGGGGATGATTTATAAGGACTTTTGGATGCCTTCCCCGAACATTTTGAGCTCATCCAAGGTGCTTTTCCATTTTTCCCGATTTACGGGATTTTAATTGTTCCAAAAATAAAAAATCGGACTTCCACATCTCAAAAAAATCTGAAATTTTGCAGGTAGTTGGAGGGGATTTTTATTCTTGTGTGTACAAAAGTTTAGCTCCAAACTCAAAAATCAAAATTTCAGCTCAAAACTCAAAAATTGCACCAATAGCGCACCAACGAGCAATCTCCAAATCCACCATGTCAAATGCGACCTAAGATGATTCCAAAAATATGGGATGATTTAAAAAAAATTTGGTTGCCTTCCTCGGACATATTGAGCTCATGTGAGGTGCTTTTTCATTTTTTCCGATTTACGGGAATTAAATTGTTCCAAAAATAAAAAGTCAGACTTCCACTTCTCAGAAAAATTTGAAATTTTGCAGGTAGTTGGATTGGATTTCTATTGGTGTGTGCAAAATTTCAGCTCAAAATTCAAAAAAAAAAATTTACAATTTTTCTAATTTACCGGATTTTAATCGTTCAAAAAATAAAAAATCGGACTTCCACATCCCAGAAAAATCTGAAATTTGGCAGGTAGTTGGATTGGATTTATGTTGGTGTGTGAACAAAATTTCAGTTCAAAACTCAAAAATCGCACCAATGGCCCAATGAACCAATGCACAAGAGCAATCTCCAAATCCACCAAGTCAAATGCTACCTAAGAAGAATCCACAAATATGGGGATGATTTATAAGGATTTTTGGATGCCTTCCCCGGACTTTTTGAGGTCGTCTGAGGAGCTTTTCCATTTTTCCCGATTTACGTGATTTTAATTGTTCCAAAAATTAAAAAATCGGACTTCCACATCTCAGAAAAATTTAAAATTTTGTAGGTAGTTGTACTGAATTTTTATTCGAGTGTGTACAGTATTTCAGCTCAAAACTCAAAAATCAAAATTTCAGCTCAAAACTCAAAAATCGCATCAATAGCGCACCAACGAGCATTCTCCAAATCCACCATGTCCTATGCTACCTAAGATGATTCCACAAATATGGGGATGATTTACAAGGATTTTTGGATGCCTTCCTCGGACATTTTTAGCTCATCTGAGGTGCTTTTCCATTTTTTCCGATTTACGGGATTTTAATTGTTCAAAAAAATAAAAAGTCTGACTTCCACTTCTCAGAAAAATCTGAAATTTTTCAGGTAGTTGGATTGAATTTTTATTGATTTGTGTACAAAATTTAAGCTCAAAATTCCAAAAATCAAGATTTCCATTTTTTCTGATTTACGGGAGTTTAATTGTTCTAAAAATAAAAAGTTGGACTTCCGATTCTCAGAATATTCTGGAATTTGGCAGGTAGTTGGATTGGATTTTTGTTGGTGTGTGTACAAAATTTCAGCTCAAAATTCAAAAATCAAAATTTCAGCTCAAAACTCAAAAATCGCACCAATAGCTCGCCCCAAAGGGCACACCAATAGCGCCCAAATAGCGCATCAATGGCGCACCAACGGCCCAGTGAACCAATGCATAAGAGCAATCTCCAAATCCACCATGTCAAGTGCTACCTAAGATGACTCCACAAATATGGGGATGATTTATATGGATTTTCGGATGCCTTCCCTGGACATTTTGAGCTAATCTATGGTGCTTTTCCATTTTTCCCGATTTATGGGATTTTAACTGTTCCAAAAATAAAAATTCGGACTTCCACATCTAAGAAAAGTTTAAAATTTTGTAGGTAGTTGGACTGGATTTTTATTCTTGTATGTTCAAAATTTCAACTCAAAACTCAAAAATCAAAATTTCAGATCAAAACTCAAAAATCGCATCAATAGCGCTCCAATGAGCAATCTCCAAATCCACCATGTCAAATTCTACCTATGATGATTCCAAAAGTATGGGGATGATTTATAAGAATTTTTGGATGCCTTCCCCGGACATTTTGAGGTCATCTGAGGTGCTGTTCCATTTTTCCCGATTTACGTGATTTTGATTGTTCCAAAAACTAAAAAGTCAGAATTTCATTTCTCAAAAAAATCTGAAATTTTGCAGGTAGTTGGACTGGATTTTTATTCGTGTGCGTACAATATTTCAGCTCAAAACTCAAAAATCAAAATTTCAGCTCAAAACTCAAAAATAGCATCAATAGCGCACCATTGAGCAATCTCCAAATCCACCATGTCAAATGCTACCTAAGATGATTCCACAAATATGGGGATAATTTACAAGGTTTTTTGGATGCCTTCCTCGAACATTTTGAGCTCATCTAAGGTGGTTTCCGATTTTTTCCGATTTATGGGATTTTAATTGTTCCAAAAATAAAAAGTCGGACTTCCACTTCTCAGAAAAATCTGAAATTTTGCAGGTAGTTGGATTGTATTTTTGTTGGTGTGTGTACAAAATTTCAGCTCAAAATTTAAAAATCAAAATTTCAGCTCAAAACTCAAAAATCGCACCAATAGCTCGCCCCAATGGCACACCAATAGCGCCCCAGTAGCGCATCAATGGCGCACCAATGGCCCAGTGAACCAATGCAAAAGAGCAATCTCCAAATCCACCATGTAAAATGCTACCTAAGATGATTCCACAATTTTGGGGATGATTTATAAGGATTTTTGGATGCCTTCCCCGGACATTTTGAGCTCATCTAAGGTGCTTTTCCATTTTTCCCGATTTACGGGATTTTAATTATTCCAAAAATAAAAAGTAGGAATTCCACTTCTTAGAAAAGTCTAAAATTTTGTAGGTAGTTGGACTGGATTATTCTTCTGCGTACAATATTTCAGCTCAAAACTCAAAAATCAAAATTTCAGCTCAAAACTCAAAAATCGCATCAATAGCGCACCAATGAGCAATCTCCAAATCCACCATGTCAAATGCTACCTAACCCGATTCCACAAATATGGGGATGATTTATAAGGATTTTTGAATGCCTTCCCTGAACATTTTGAGCTCATCTAAGGTGGTTTTCCATTTTTCCCGATTTACGGATTTTAATTGTTCCAAAAATAAAAAGTCGGACTTCCGCAACTCAAAAAAAATTAAAATTTTGCAGGTAGTTGGAATGGATTTTTATTGGTGTGTGTACAAACTTTAAGCTCAAAACTCAAAAATCGCACCAATGGCGCACCATTGGTGCAACAATAGCGCCCCAATAGCGAACCAATGGCCCACCAATGGCGCGCCAATGGCCCAGTGAACCAATGCATAAGAGCAATCTCCAAATCCACCATGTCAAATGCTACCTAAAAAGATTCCACAAATATGGGGATGATTTGTAAGGATTTTTGGATGCCATCCACGGACATTTTGAGGTCTTCTGAGGTGCTTTTCCATTTTTCCTGATTTACGGGATTTCAGAACAAAACTCGAAAATCAAAATTTCAGATCAAAACTCAAAAATCGCACCAATGGCGCACGAATAGCGCCCCAATGGCAACCCAAATAGCGCACCAAGGGCCCAGTGAACCATTGCATAAGAGGAATCTCCAAATCCACCAAGTCAAATGCTACCTAAAATGATTCCAAAAAAGTGGGGATGATTAATAAGGATTTTTGAATGCCTTCCCCGGACATTTTGAGCTCATCTGAGGTGCTTTTCCATTTTTCCCGATTTACGGGGTTCAAATTGTTCCAAAAATAAAAAGTCGGACTTCCACATTTCAGAAAACTCTGAAATTTTGCAGGCAGTTGGATTGGATTTTTATTGGTGTGTGTACAAAATTTCAGCTCAAAACTCAAATATCAAAATTTCAGCTCAAAACTCAAAAATCGCATCAATAGCGCACCAAAGAACAATCTCCAAATCCACCAAGTCAAATGCCACCTAAGATGATTCCAAAAATATGGGGATGATTTACAAGGATTTTTTGGATGCCTTCCTCGGACAGTTTGAGGTCATCTGAGGTGCTTTTCCATTTTTCCCGATTTACGGGATTTTAATTGTTCCAAAAATAAAAAGTACGACTTCCACATCTCAGGATAGTTGAAAATTTTGCAGGTATTTGGATTGGATTTTTATTGATATGTGTACAAAATTTCAGCTCAAAATTCAAAAAATCAAGATTTCCACTTTCTCTGATTTACGGGATTTTAATTGTTCTAAAAATAAAAAGTCGGACTTCCGATTCTCAGAATATTCTGGAATTTGGCAGGTAGTTGGATTGGATTTTTGTTGGTGTGTGTACAAAATTTTCAGCTCAAAATTCAAAAATCAAAATTTCAGCTCAAAACTCAAAAATCGCACCAATAGCTTGCCCCAAAGGGCACACCAATAGCGCATCAGTGGCGCACCAATGGCCCAGTGAACCAATGCATAAGAGCAATCTCCAAATCCACCATGTCAAATGCTACCTAAGAAGAATCCACAATTATGGGGATGATTTATAAGGATTTTTGGATGCCTTCCCCGGACATTTTGAGCTCATCTAAGGTGCTTTTCCATTGTTCCCGATTTACGGGATTTTAATTGTTCCAAAAATAAAAAGTCGGACTTCCACATCTCAAAAAAGTCTAAAATATTGTAGATAGTGTGACTGGATTTTTATTCTTGTGTGTACAATATTTCAGCTCAAAACTCAAAAATCAAGATTTCCATTTTTTCTTATTTATGGGATTTTAATTATTCCAAAAATAAAAAGTCGGACTTCCAATTCTCAGAAAAATTTGAAATTTGGCAGGTAGTTGGATTGAATTTGGTGTGTGTACAAAATTTCAGCTCAAAAATTTAAAAATCAAAATTTCAGCTCAAAGCTCAAAAATTGCACCAATAGCTCGCCCCTATGGCACACCAATAGCGCATCAATGGCGCACCAATGGCCCAGTGAACCAATGCATAAGAGCAATCTCCAAATCCACCATATCAAATGCTACCTAAGATGATTCCACAATTATGGGGATGATTTATAAGGATTTTTGGATGCCTTCCCAGGACATTTTGAGCTCATCTAAGGTGCTTTTCCATTTTTCCCGATTTACGGGATTTAAATTGTTCCAAAAATAAAAAGTCGGACTTCCATCTCTCAGAAAAGTCTAAAATATTGTTGGTAGTTGGACTTGATTTTTATTCTTGTGTGTACAATATTTCAGCTCAAAACTCAAAAATTAAAATTTCAGCTCAAAACTCAAAAATCGCATCAGTAGCGCACCAATGAGCAATCTCCAAATCCACCATGTCAAATGCTATCTAAAATGATTCCATAAATATGGGGATGATTTACAAGGAGTTTTGGATGCCTTTCTCGGACATTTTGAGCTCATCTGAGGTGCTTTTCCATTTTTTCGATTTACGGGATTTTAATTATTCCACAAATAAAAACTCGGACATCCACATCTCAGAAAATTCTGAAATTTTGCAGGTAGTTGGACTGGATTTTTATTCTTGTGTGTACAAATTTTCAGCTCAAAACGCAAAACTCAAAATTTCAGCTCTAAACTCAAAAATCGCACCAATAGCGCACCAATGAGAAATCTCGAAATCCACAATGTCAAATGCTACCTAAGATGATTCCAAAAATATGGGGATGATTTATAAGGATTTTTGGATGCCTTCCTCGGACAATTTGAGGTCATCTGAAGTGCTTTTCTATTTTTTCCGATTTACGGGATTTTAATTGTTCCTAAACTGAAAAGTCCGACTTCCACTTCTCAGGAAAATTAGAAATTTTGAAGGTAGTTGGATTGTCTTTTTATTGGTGTGTGTGCAAAATTTCAGCTCAAAATTCAAAATTGAAAATTTTTATTTTTTTGATTTATGGGATTTTAATTGTTCCATAAATAAAAAGTCGGACTTCCGCTTCTCTGAAAAATCTGAAATTTGGCAGGTAGTTGGATTGGATTTTTACTGCTGTTCAAAACTCAAAAATAGCACCAATAGCGCACCAATGGTGCACCATTGAGCAACCTCCTAATCCACCATGTCAAATGCTACCTAAAATGATTCAAAAAATATGGGGATGATTTATAAGGATTTTTGGATGCCTTCCCCGGACATTTTGAGCTGATCTGGGGAGCGTTTCCATTTTTCCCGATTTACGGGATTTTAATTGTTCCAGAAAAGAAAACTCGGACTTCCGCTTCTCAGAAAGTTCCGAAATTTTGCAGGTAGTTGGATTGGGTTTTTATTGGTTTGCATAAAAAAAAATTCAGCTAAAAACTCAAAAATCAAAATTTCATCCCAAAACTCAAAAATCGCACCAGTGGCGCCCCAATAGCGCACCATTGGCGCCCCAATGGCCCTGTGAACCAATGCATATGAGGAATCTCCAAATCCACCATGACAAATGCTACCTAATATGATTCCACCACTATGGGGATGATTTATAAGGATTTTTGGAAGCCTTCCTCGGACTTTTGAGCTCATCTAAGGTGCTTTTCCATTTTTTTCGATTTACAGGATTTTAATTGTTCCAAAAATATAAAATCCGACTTCCACATCTTATAAAAATCGAAACTTTTGCAGGTAGTTGGATTGGTTTTTGATTGGTTTGTGTGCAAGATTTCAGCTCGAAATTTAAAAATTAAAATTTACATTTTTTCTAATTTACGGGATTTTACTTTTTCCAAAAATAAAAAGTCGGACTTCCACATCTCAGAAAAATCTAAAATTTGGCAGGTAGTTGGATTGGATGTTTATTGGTGTGTGAACAAAATTTCAGCTCAAAAACCAAAAATTGCACCAACGGCGCCGCAATGGCGTACCAATAGCGCCCCAATAGCACACCAATGGCCCAGCGAACCAATGCATAAGAGCAATCTCCAAATCCAACATGTCAAATGCTACCTAAGATGATTCCAAAAATATGGGGATGATTTATATGGATTTTTGGATGCCTTCCCCAGACATTTTGAGCTCTTCTATGGTGCTTTTCCAATTTTTCTTATTTACGGGATTTTAATTGTTCCAAAAATAAAAACTCGGATTTCCACATCTCAGAGAAATCTGAAAGTTTTCAGGTAGTTGGATTCGATTTTTTTTGGTTTGTGTACAAAATTTCAGCGCAAAACTCAAAAATCAAAATTTCAGCTCAAAACTCAAAAATCGCACCAATGGCGCACCAATGAGCAATCTCCAAATCCACCATGTCAAATACTACCTAAGATGATTCAAAAAATATGGGAATGATTTATAATAACTTTTGGATGGCTTCCTTGGAGATTTTGAGGTCATCTGAGGTGCTTTTCCATTTTTTTTCGATTTACAGGATTTTAATTGTTCCAAAAATAAAATGTCCGACTTCCACATATCAAAAATATCCGAAATTTTTCAGGTAGTTGGATTGGATTTTTATTGGTGTGTGTTTAAAATTTCAGCTCAAAATTTAAAAATAAAAATTTTCATTTTTTCTGATTTACGGGAACTTAATTGTTCCCAAAATAAAAAGTCGGACTTCCACTTCTCAGAAAAATCTGAAATTTGGCAGGTAGTTGTTTTGGATTTTTATTGGTGTGTGTACAGAATTCCAGCTCAAAATTCATAAATCTAAATTTCAGCTCAAAACTCAAAAATGCACCAACGGCGCCCCAATGGCATACCAATAGCGCCCCACTAGCGCATCAATGGCGCCCCAATAGCGAACCAATGGCCCAGTGAACCAATGCATGAGAGCAATCTCCACTGAGGAGCTTTTCCATTTTTCCCGATTTCAAGATTTTAATTGTTCCAAAAACTAAAAGTTGGACTTCCACATCTTAGAAAAATCTGAAATTTTGCAGGTAGTTGGAGTGGATTTTTTATCGTGTGCGTATAGAATTTCAGCTCCAAACTCAAAATTCAAAATTTCAGCTCAAAACACAAAAATCGCACCAACAGCGCACCAATGAGCAATCTCCAAATCGACCATGTCAGATGCGACCTAAGATGATTTCAAAAATATGGGGATGATTTATAAGGATTTTTGGTTGCCTTCCTTGGACATATTGAGCTCATCTGAGGTGCTTTTCCATTTTTTCCGATTTACGGGATTTAAATTGTTCCAAAAATAAAAAGTCGGACTTCCACTTCTCAAAAAAATCTGAAATTTTGCAGGTAGTTGGCTTGGATTTTTATTGGTGTGTGTACAAAATTTAAGTTCAAACCTCAAAAATAGCAAAAAAATGGCGCCCCAATAGCGCACCAATGGCACAGTGAACCAATGCATAAGAGCAATCTCCAAATCAACCATGTCAAATGCTACCTAAGATGATTCCACAAATATGGGGACGATTTATAAGGATTTTTGGAAGCGTTCCCCGGACATTTTGAGCTCATCTAGGGTGCTTTTCCATTTGTCATGATTTACGGGATTTTAATTGTTGCAAAAATAAAAAGTCGGACTTCCACATCTCAGAAAAATCTGAAATTTGGCAGGTAGTTGGTTTGGATTTTTATTGGTGTGTGTACAAAATTCCAGCTCAAAATTCATAAATCTAAATTTCAGCTCAAAACTCAAAAATCGCACCAACGGCGCCCCAATGGCGTACCAATAGCGCCCCACTAGCGCATCAATGGCGCCCCAATAGCGAACCATTGGCCCAGTGAACCAATGCATGAGTGCAGTCTCCAAATCCACCATGTTTGCTACCTAAGATGATTCCACAAACATGGGGACGATTTATAAGGATTTTTGGATGCCTTCCCCAGACATTTTGAGCTCATCTAAGGTTCTTTTCCATTTTTCCTGATTTACGGGATTTTAATTGTTCCAAAAATAAAAACTCGGACTTCCACTTCTCAGAAAAATCTAAAAGTTTGCAGGTAGTTGGATTGGATTTGTTTTGGTGTGTGTACAAAATTTCAGCACAAAACACAAAAATCAAAATTTCAGCTCAAAACTCAAAAATCGCACCAATGGTGCAACAACGACGCCCCAATGGCGTACCAATAGCGCCCCAATAGCGCATCAATGGTGCCCTAATAGCGCACCAATGGCCCAGTGAACCAATGCATAAGAGCAGTTTCCAAATCCATCATGTCCAATGCTACCTAAGAAGATTCCACAAATGTGGGGATGATTTATAAGGATTTTTGGATGCCTTCCCCGGACATTTTGAGCTCATCTGAGGAGCTCTTCCATTTTTCCCGATTTCAAAATTTTAATTGTTCCAAAAACTAAAAGTTGGACTTCCACATCTTAGAAAAATCTGAAATTTTGCAGGTACTTGGAGTGGATTTTTTATCGTGTGTGTACAGAATTTCAGCTCCAAACTCAAAAATCAAAATTGTAGCTCAAAACACAAAAATCGCACCAATAGCGCACCAATGGCGCACCAATGAGCAATCTCCAAATCGACCATGTCAAATGCGACCTAAGACGATTTCACAAATATGGGGACGATTTATAAGGATTTTTGGTTGCCTTCCTCGGACATATTGAGCTCATCTGAGGTGCTTTTCCATTTTTCCCGATTTATGGGATTTAAATTGTTCCAAAAATAAAAAGTCGGACTTCCACTTCTCAAAAAAATCTGAAATTTTGCAGGTAGTTGGCTTGGATTTTTATTGGTGTGTGTACAAAATTTAAGTTCAAACCTCAAAAATCGCACCAATGGCGCCCCAATAGCGCACCAATGGCACAGTGAACCAATGCATAAGAGCAATCTCCAAATCCACCATGTCAAATGCTACCTAAGATGATTCCACAAATATGGGGACGATTTATAAGGATTTTTGGAAGCCTTCCCCGGACATTTTGAGCTCTTCTAGGGTGCTTTTCCATTTGTCATGATTTACGGGATTTTAATTGTTGCAAAAACAAAAAGTTGGACTTCCACATCACAGAAAAACCTGAAATTTTACAGGTAGTTGGATGGGGTTTTTATTCTGGTTTGTAAAAAATTTCAGCTCAAAACTGAAAAATCAAAATTTCAGCTCAAAACTCAAAAATCGCACAAATGGCGCACCAATGGCGCCTCAATAGCGCACCATTGACGCCCCAATAGCGCACCAATGGCCCAGTGAACCAATGCATAAGAGCAATCTCCAAATTCATCATGTCAAATGCTACCTAATATGATTCCACAAATATGGGGGTGATTTATAAGGATTTTTGGATGCCTTCCCCGGACATTTTGAGCTCATCTAAGGTGCTTTTCCATTTTTCCCGATTTACGGGATTTTAATTGTTCAAAAAATAAAAATTCGGACTTTCACATCTCAGAAAAGTCTAAAATTTTGCAGGTAGTTGGACTGGATTTTGTTTCTTGTGTGTACAAAATTTCAGCTCAAAACTCAAAAATCAAAATTTCAGCTCAAAACTCAAAAATCGCATCAATAGCGCACCAATGATCAATCTCCAAATACACCATGTCAAATGCTCCCTAAGATGATTCCACAAATATGGGGATGATTTACAAGGATTTTTGGATGCCTTCCTCGGACATTTTGAGCTCATCTGGGGTGCTTTTCCATTTTTTCCGATTTACTTGATTTTAATTGTTCCAAAATTAAATAGTCAGACTTCCATATCTCAGAAAATTCTGAAATTTTGCAGGTAGTTGGATTGGATTTTTATTGGTGTTTTTACAAAATTTCAGAACAAAACACCAAAATCAAAATTTCAGCTCAAAACTCAAAAATCGCACCAATGGCGCACGAGTAGCGACCCAATGGCGCCCCAATAGCGCACCAATGGCCCAGTGAACCAATGCATAAGAAGAATCTCCAAATCCACCATGTCAAATGCTACCTAAGATGATTCCAAAAAAGTGGGGATGATTAATAAGGATTTTTGCATGCCTTCCCCGGACATTTTGAGCTCATCTAAGGTGCTTTTCCATTTTTCCCGATTTATGGGATTTAAATTGTTCCAAAAATAAAAAGTCGGACTTCCACATCTCAGAAAAATCTAAAATTTTACATGTAGTTGGATTGGATATTTATTGGTGTGTGTACAAAATTTAAGCTCAAAACTCAAAAATCGCATCAATGGCGCACCAATGGCGCACCAATAGCGCCCCAATAGCGCACCAATGGCACACCAATGGCGCCCCAATAGCGCCCCAATGGCCCAGTGAACCAATGCATAAGAGCAATCTCCTAATCCACCGTGTCAAATGCTACCTAAGAAGTTTCCACAAATATGGGGACGATTTATAAGGATTTTTGGTTGCCTTCCCCGAACATTTTGAGGTCATCTGAGGTGTTTTTCCATTTTTCCCGATTTACGTGATTTTAATTGTTCCAAAATTTTAAAAATTGAACTTCCACTTCTCAGAAAAATCTGAAATTTCGCAGGTAGCTGGACTGGATTTTTATTCGTGTGTGTACAATATTTCAGCTCAAAACTCAAAAATCAAAATTTCAGCTCAAAACTCAAAAATCGCATTTATAGCGCACCAATGAGCAATCTCCAAATCCACCATCTCAAATGCTACCTAAGATGATTCCACAAATATGGGGATGATTTACAAGGATTTTTGGACTCCTTCCTCGAACATTTTGAGCTCATCTAAGGTGCTTTTCTATTTTTTCTGATTTACGGGATTTTAATTGTTCCAAAAATAAAAATTCCGACTTCCACATCTCAGAAAAATTGAAACTTTTGCAGGTAGTTGGATTGGATTTTTATTGGTGTGTGTGCAAAATTTCAGCTCAAAATTCAAAAATCAAAATTTTCAATTTTTCTGATTTACGGGATTTTAATTGTTCTAAAAATAAAAAGTCGGATTTCCACATCTCAGAAAAATCTGAAATTTGGCAGGAGGTTGGATTGAAATTTTATTGGTGTGTGTACGAAATTTCAGCTCAAAATTCAAAAATCGAAATTTCTGCTCAAAACTCAAAAATCGCACCAATGGCGCCCTAATGGCGCACCAATGGCGCCCCAATAGAGCATCAATGGCGCACCAATGGCGCCCCAATAGAGCATCAATGGCGCACCAATGGCGCCCCAATAGCGCACCAACGGCCCAGTGAACCAATGCATAAGAGCAATCTCCAAATCCACCATGTCAAATGCTACCTAAGATGATTCCACAAATACGGGGAAGACTGATAAGGATTCCTGGAAGCCTTCCCCGAACATTTTGAGCTCATCTTAGGTGCTTTTCCATTTTCCCGATTTACGGAATTTTTATTGTTCCAAAAATAAAAAGTCAGACTTCCACATCACATAAAAATCTGAAATTTTGCAGGTAGTTGGACTGGATTTTTATCCTTATGTGTACAAAAATTCAGCTCAAAACTTAAAAATCAAAATTTAAGCTCAAAACTCAAAAATCGCATCAATAGCGCACCAATGAGCAATCTCCAAATCCACCATGTCAAATGCTACCTAAGATGATTCCACAAATATGGGGATGATTTACAAGGATTTTTTTTATGCCTTCCTCGGACATTTTGAGCTCATATGAGGTGCTTTTCCATTTTTTCCGATTTACAGGATTTTAATTGTTCCAAAAATAAAAAGTCCGACTTCCAGTTCTCAGAAAAATTGAAAATTTTCAAGGTAGTTGGATTGGATTTCTATTGGTGTGCGTACAAAATTTCAACTCAAAATTCAAAAATCAAAATATCCATTTTTTCTGGTTTACGGGATTTTAATTGTTCCAAAAATAAAAAGTCGGATTTTCACATCTCCGAAAAAATCTGAAATTTGGCAGGTGGTTGGATTGGATTTTTATTGGTGTGTACGAAATTTCAGCTCAAAATTCAAAAATCGAAATTTCAGCTCAAAACTCAAAAATCGCACCAATGGCGCCCCAAGGGCGCATCAGTGGCGGACCAATAGCGCACCAATGGCGCCCCAATAGCGCACCAATGGCCCAGTGAACCAATGCGTAAGAGCAATCTCCAAATTCACCATGTCAAATGCTACCGAAGAAGATTCCACGAATATGGGGAAGATTTATAAGGATTTTTGGCTGCCTTCCCCGGACATTTTGAGCTCATCTAAGGTGCTTTTCCATTTTTCTCGATTTACGGGATTTTAATTTTTCCGAAAATAGAAAGTCGGACTTCCACCTCTCAGAAAAATCTGAAATTTTGCATGTAGTTGAACTGGATTTTTATTGGTGGTGTGCAAAATTTCAGCTCAAAATTCAAAAATCAAAATTTTCATTTTTTCAGATTTACGGGATTTTAATTGTTCTAAAAATAAAAAGTCGGATTTTCACATCTCAGAAAAATCTGAAATTTGGCAGGTGGTAGGATTGGACTTTTATTGGTGTGTGTACGAAATTTCAGCTCAAAATTCAATAATCGAAATTTCAGCTCAAAACTCAAAAATCGCACCAATAGCGCCCCAATAGAGCATCAATGGCGCACCAATGGCGCCCCAATAGCGCACCAATGGCCTAGTGAACCAATGCATAAGAGCAATCTCCAAATCCACCATGTCAAATGCTACCTAAGATGATTCCACAAATATGGGGTAGATTTATAAGGATTTTCGGAAGCCTTCCCTGGACATTTTGAGCTCATCTAAGGTGCTTTTCCATTTTTCCTGATTTACGGGATTTTAGTTGTTCCAAAAATAAAAAGTCGGACTTCCACATCACACAAAAAATCTGAAATTTTGCAGGTAGTTGGACTGGATTTTTATTCTTGTGTGTACAAAAATTCAGCTCAAAACTTAAAAATCAAAATTTAAGCTCAAAACTGAAAAATCGCATCAATATTGCACCAATGAGCAATCTCCAAATCCACCATATCAAATGCTACCTAAGATGATTTCACAAATATGGGGATGATTTACAAGGATTTTTCGATGCCTTCCTCGGACATTTTGAGCTCATCTGAGGTGCTTTTCCATTTTTTCCGATTTACGGGATTTTAATTGTTCCAAAAATAAAAAGTCCGACTTCCACATCTCAGAAAAAATGAAACTTTTGCAGGTAGTTGGATTGAATTTTTATTGGTGTGTGTGCAAAATTTCAGCTCAAAATTCAAAAATCAAATTTTCCATTTTTTCTGGTTTACGGGATTTTAATTGTTCAAAAAATAAAAAGTTGGATTTCCACATCTCAGAAAAATCTGAAATTTGGCAGGTGGTTGGATTGGATTTTTATTGGTGTGTGTACGAAAGTTCAGCTCAAAATTCAAAAATCGAAGTTTCAACTCAAAACTCAAAAATCGCTCCAATGGCGCACCAATAGCGCCCCAATAGCGCATCAATGGCGCACCAATGGCCCAGTGAACCAATGCGTAATAGCAATCTCCAATTCTACCATGTCAAATGCTACCTAAGATGATTCCACGAATATGGGAAAAATTTATAAGGATTTTTGGATGCCTTCCCCGGACATTTTGAGCTCGTCTAAGGTGCTTTTCTATTTTTCTCGATTTACGGGATTTTAATTGTTTCAAAAATAAAAAGTCGGACTTCCACATCTCAGAAAAATCTGAAATTTTGTAGGTAGTTGGACTGGATTTTTATTCGTGTGTGTACAAAAATTCAGATCAAAACGCAAAAATTAAAATTTCAGCTCAAAACTCAAAAATCGCATCAGTAGCGCACCAATGAGCAATCTCCAAATCCACCATGTCAAATGCTATCTAAGATGATTCCACAAATATGGGGATGATTTACAAGGACTTTTGGATGCTTTCCTCGGACATTTTGAGCTCATTTGAGGTGCTTTTCCATTTTTTCCGATTTACGGGATTTTAATTGTTCCAAAAATAAAAAGTCTGACTTCCACATCTCAGAAAAAAAGAAAATTTTGCAGGTAGTTGGATTGAATTTTTATTGGTGTGTGTGCAAAATTTCAGCTCAAAATTCAAAAATCAAATTTTCCAATTTTTCTGGTTTACGGGATTTTAATTGTTCCAAAAATAAAAAGTCAGATTTCCACATCTCAGAAAAATCTGAAATTTGGCAGGTGGTTGGATTGGATTTTTATTGGTGTGTGTACAAAATTTCAGCTCAAAATTCAAAAATCAAAATTTCAGCTCAAAACTCAAAAATCGCACCAATGGCGCCCCAATGGCGCATCAATAGCGCACCAATGGCGCCCCAGTAGCGCACCAATGGCCCAGTGAACCAATGCATTAGAGCAATCTCCAAATCCACCATGTCAAATGCTACCTAAGATGATTCCACAAATATGGAGAAGATTTATAAGGATTTTTGGATGCCTTCCCCGGACATTTTGAGCTCATCTAAGGTGCTTTTCCAATTTTCTCGATTTACGGGATTTTAATTGTTCCAAAAATAAAAGTCGGACTTGCACATCTCAGACAAATCTGAAATTTTGCAGGTAGTTGGACTGGATTTTTATTCGTGTGTGTACAAAAATTCAGATCAAAACTCAAAAATCAAAATTTCAGCTGAAAACTCAAAAATCGCACCAATATCGCACCAATGGCGCCCCAATAACGCTCCAATGGCGCACCATTGAGCAATCTCCAAATCCACCATGCCAAATACTACCTATGATGATTTCAAAAAAGTGGGGTTGATTTATAAGGATTTTTGGATGCCTTCCTCGGACATTTTGAGGTCATCTGAGGTGCTTTTCCATTTTTTCAGATTTACGGGATTTTAATTATTCCAAAAATAAGAAATCCGACTTCCACTTCTCAGAAAAATTTGAAATTTTTCAGGTAGTTGGATTGGATTTTTATTGGTGTGTGTACAAAATTTCAGCTCAAAATTCAAAAATCAAGATTTCTATTTTTTCTGATTTACGAGATTTTAATTGTTCCAAAAATAAAAAGTCAGACTTCCAATTCTCATAAAAATCTGAAATTTGGCAGGTAGTTGGATTGGATTTTTTTTTTTTTTTGATCATATCATTAAGGAGTGGGAATAATATCCTGATACAAAAGAGAGGGTCGCTGTGACGGTGGAGCATATACCCAGTGAGGAGGGCATTGCGTCCGCCTTGCAGCCTTTGAAACCCAGTCTGCTACAGCATTAGCAGAACGTTTACATAGCAAAATATGAAAGTTGTTTGCAGAAATACAACGCTGGATATCAACAACCAAGGCCCTAATCTGGGAAGGAATATATGAAGAATCCTTAACCGCATGGTAAACAATGCTTGAATCAGTCTCTAGTTGGACATTAGAATATCCTCTAGCAAGGGCTAGTAAGACAGATTCCCTAACAGCCATAGCTTCGGCCGCAAGCACAGAGGAGCATTTGACCCGTAGCTCCAGGCCATCGATCATCTTGCCAGCTGTATCTCGGCAAACAACACCAATCCCTGCATATGAAGAAGGGGAAACAAAGGAAGCATCACAGTTGATCTTTGTGTATCCCAGGTCTGGCGGTTTCCATCCAAGGTTCCCGGATGTCGAAAGATCAACCGGGGGGTTGATATTGACCACGACAGGAAGACGCCCACCGCTTAACTCGGCAAGCTGGCGTTGCGCCATCAAAATGGTGCGAGTAGGCAATGGCTGTTGCCCATCAAAAACATAGGAGTTACATGTGATCCATAATTGCAAGCAGTAAATAGCAACAGTTTTCAGTACAACCCGCCCTTCAGCCCAGTCAAAATCCTCCAACCATTTTTCCCACCATTGTGCAAAGCCCGGAAACCCTGGCTTGTGGGGTCGGTAACCCAAAGGGGAACCAAACCATGTAGCTTGAGAATGATTGCAGAAGAATAGGAGGTGCTCAGTAGACTCATCCTCTAAACCACAGATAGAGCAAGTAGGATCGATCGACATACCTCTTCTAACCAGATTTGCATTGGTTACAAGGGCATTGTGGAGTAGACGCCAAAGGAAGTGGGCGATCTTAGGCTGAATGTCCAGCTTCCAAATGGACTTCCGTGCGGCCTCAAGGATGACAAATGAAGAGTGGAGGGAACCATGGAAAGGATGTTGGGCAACCAGGGCACGGTATCCAGCACGAACAGAGTAATCACCAGTAGGGTGATGGTGCCAGATTAGTTTATCAGGGACCCCAGGAGCCGGTGCAATACGCAGAATAAGTTCAGCCTCATGGCCAGAAAAGAGGTTCCTAAGGGCCTCAACATTCCATCGTCTTCCATCAGAGGACAATAAAGAATTTACAGCCCTATCCAGCTGAGCAAATGGAGGCAGGCTTGAGATATGAAAAGGCATGTCCGGCAGCCATCCGTCGGTCCAAATATTAACCGACCTTCCATCTCCTATGTCCCAACAAAGTCCATCACGGAGGAAATCCCTACCACAGAGTGGGCTAGACCATAGCCAAGATGCCTTGGAACCTTTGGATGCATTCCAGATATTCCCGCGGGAGAAGTATTTACCCTTACGAATATACCCCCAAAGTGAAGAAGGGTTTTCATGGAGCCTCCATACCTGTCGAGCAATTAAGGCCAGGTTAAAGTCATCCAACCTCCGTACCCCTAGTCCACCCAGTGCTTTTGGCAGAGACACTGTGGCCCAGCTCACCCAGTGGATCTTTGAGTTGTGGCAATCTTGAGCCCAGAAAAAATTGCTAATAAGACTTTGAATCCGCAGAATGGAGGCTTGGGGCAGCTTGACGAGTGCCATTATATAGGTTGGTATGGCTGTGAGAACTGATTTAATCATAACCTCATGTCCAGCCTGGGAGAGCAAGCAATGTTTCCATGTATCAATTTTCTTTCTGATTCGATCCTCAAGGAAACGAACAGCATGTGTCTTAGATCGACCCCAAAAGGTTGGAAGTCCGAGGTAGATACTATCGCATGATGCGATATTAATACACAAACAAGAGCTGATTGCATGTTGCAAGGCCTGCGGGGTATTTTGGCTGAAAGAGATGGAACTTTTGTCAAAGTTGATATGTTGGCCCGAGATTTGGCTATACATACCAATCAATTCTTTGAGACAAAAGGCTTCTTGTGGAGAAGCAGTGCCAAAAATTAATGTGCCATCCGCTTAGAACACATGGGTAAGTGTGGGACAGAAACGATTTAGCTTAAAACCCATAATTTTCCCCGAAGCATTTGCGGCCTTGAGAGTGTAAGCAAGGCATTCCGTGGCCAAAATGAATAAGTACGGGAAAGGGGGTCACCCTGACGTAACCCCCTTCGAGGAATGATTGTACAAGACGGTGATCCATTAATAAGGACACGATATGAAACCTTGGAAACAAATAGCATAATCATGGATACCCACCGCTCAGAAAAGCCAAAAGCCGAAAGCATGGTTTTGAGAAAATTCCATTCCAGCCTATCATAGGCTTTGGATACATCAAGCTTTAGTATCATATTGTACTTAGTTCCTTTCTTTTGGAATTTCAAAGTATGAAAGGCCTCGTGCGCAATACAGATGTTATCTTGAACACATCTATCTGGGATGAAAGCAGCCTGTGTGTTCAGAATCATATCACCAAGAAATGGCTTTAGGCGATTTACACAGACCTTTGCAATGATTTTGTACAGGTAGTTACATAACCCTATTGGCCTATAGTGCGATATTTGTTCAGGGTGGGAGACCTTTGGCATTAATGTAATAAAGGTTTGGTTCAGCTCATGCATGAGGAGACCCGAATTGAAGATGGAGCGCACTACAGCAATTAAGTCAGGCTTTAGAAGGTGCCACAATTTCTGGTAGAATAAGCCCTGAAAGCCATCAGGGCCAGGAGCTTTTAAGGAACCCATCGAAAAAGTAGCTACCTTGATCTCATCTGCAGTAACTGGTTTGAGCAAGGCCATGTTCATCTCCTGAGAGACAAGTTGAGGAATGAATTCGGGAAGGTCAGCAGGGATGGTTGGGCATTCAGAATCATATAAAGTTTGAAAATAACCAACAACTTCTCGTTCAATATCATCACGCTCCTCAAAACTGGTGCCCTCCGAATTCCATAGCTTACACAGCTTATTACGTTGGCGACGTTGCACCGTCGATGCATGGAAGAAGCCAGTGTTGCGGTCCCCATGGTGGAGCCAGTTAACCCGGGACCGTTGCTGCCAGTAAAGTTCTTCAAGACGCCATGCCTCTTCCAATTTGTCAACAAGTCGTTTCTCCTCTTTTCTCACCTCCTCAGTGTAACTTAGATCATGCAAAGCATTGAGAGAGTGCTGTATAGAGGCGATTTGACGTCGAGCATTTATATCTTTCTTCCAAAACCAAGCTTTGAGGCGACGTCGTGTGTTCTTCAATTTAAAGCATGTTCTCCTCTGAGTAGACCCATGGGTAACAACATTCCAACCACTAGATACCAAATCAGAACAATGAGGGTCCTCAAGCCATCTACTTTCAAACCAGAATAGCCTTCTGTTTTTATGCAGATTGTCAGAGAAAACAAGGCAAAGTGGTCTGTGATCAGAACCAAGTAAGCAATCATGGATGATACTAGCCGAGGGGAAGCAGAGACGCCAAGAGAGGCTAGCAACTCCGCGGTCAATGCGTGAAGAGATGGCATCAGCACCCGTTCGACGGTTGTGCCAAGTGAATTGACTCCCCTTATAACCAAGATCGAGGAGCTCCATTTCCATAAGAAAGTCAGCAAAATCACGTAGCTGTGACAGATTTGGGAGCCTGCCACCATGTTTCTCGGTAACCAAAAAGACAGAGTTGAAGTTGCCCATGAGCAACCAAGGCTCAGAGCGAGGGCGAAGCAGTTTTAGGTCCTCCCAAAAGCCAGGCCTATCCCTTCGCTTGGGAGGTGCGTACACACAGGTAAGAAACCATTTAGTCTCCCCATCATCAATCTTCATATGTATAAAGTTCAGACACTTCTCCAAAATAACGACATGAGTGTCGTCGTTCCACCAAAATGCGAGGCCACCGCCAACGCCAGTTCGATCGACATATTCACCATGGGCAAAAGATAAGCACCTTCTCAGCCATTCTAGGTACCGGGTTGACTGTTTAGTCTCCATAAAGAAGACCATAGTGGGCGAGTACTTTCGTTTGAGCTCTCGCAGAGCTCCAACTGTCAGGGGTTGCCCCACGCCCTGACAGTTCCAGGTAATGAGAGTCATGGCGCCTTCCGTGGCTTAAGGCATGCCACGGGAGCCTTCAAGGTTCTGCAAGATTGTATATCAGCGACAGTCCCTTCCATTACTGGTACAGAAACTATCATATTAGTGGAGGGAGTAGTAGTCACAGACGGACCAGCACTCAGTTGCTGAGCACTCCTTAACCTGGCACAATATTTCCAATTACGGCCTGCAGGAGGAGCAAAGAGAGTAGGTACCTGACGAGCCTCAATGGCTTGCTCAAGAGTAGTCTGATTCTCCTGGGCTTCTTTGGCAAGGGCTTCCACAATGTATTCCTCAATCTCAGCTTGATCCATAACAGGACTATCATGTTGGGCCCTAGACGAATAAGGGCTGTCAGTGTAGGAGCCCGAGAGTCCAGTGAAGCGAGCTTGACGAGTTGCAGGGGAAAAGACAATTGGGGGCTCATATTCCTCATAGTCGTCATCGGCCCCACTATTATGATAGACTGGATTAAAATGCTGGTTGGCAGTGAGGCCCACCTCCATAACAGGGACCGTGGTAACCTCCAAGGCAGCATCTTTTACAACAGACCCACTTGCATCAGGTATGTCAGCATCATCATTCGGCGTGGGTTCCATATTCGAATCAGCAGGATTCGCTCCACCACTTGCCATATGCAAGGACCCTTGGGTATTAGGTTTAGCCACCTGCACCCAAACCTGCTTACCTTTGGGTTTCTTGCCAGATTTCTTGCTAGAGCTAGGTGACAGGGCCCGCTTACGTTTCCCTGTCGTCAGGGGGGTTTGACCAGCATCCAGGGCAGGAACCGCCAAAAGCTCCGTTGGTGGTTCGATACGCAGCCATGGTCCGTACCCTTTCTCAGGGATGTCATACACAGGGGGCTTGTCATTTGGGCCTTTGAAAGAGCATCTCCCCACAGAATGGCCAAGACGGCCACAGAACCAGCAGCACTATGGCAATTGTTCATACTTAAAACGAACCCATTAACGGTCCTCAGAGGCAATGTTGTGAAATCCCGTCAGAAGGGGTCGATCAGTCCATAGAGCAACCTTAAGGCGAATGTGACTTTCTGGACCTAAAATTTTGTCAAGAGAGATGTCAGTATCTAACAGACCACCAAAAGAGTTACCTATTAATTGGGCATTCTTCATATTCGTTTTCTCTAATGGCAGGCCATGAACTTGGATCCAGAAGCAGGATTGACCTAGAACAACATTTTCCCAAGACTGGTGTGGCAACCATTCCTTGACAACAACATGGCAGTTAGAGAAGAACCAAGGAGCACCACACACCACTTTGCGTTTAACCTCCACACAACCAAATGTGAAAAGGTAGATGTTGGTTCCTTTGCTGGAAACTTCCAATGAACTACACCCCCAGAGTTTCCTGAGGTTTGACTTAACATAACCCAACCCAAAGAACTTGTCGGAGACAATTCTACCCAGAAGGCACCTTTTTTAGATATCATCCAAGGCTGACACAGTACCATCAGGGTCTTCCTCCAAGTTGGAGGATAACAGGTTGAGCTCTAAACTAGACATGATTAAAATGAGCAGCAGAAAAGACCGAGGAGAGAAGCCAAATGGTAAAGGGAACTAAATCCTGGCCCAAGAACCCAACGGTAACCCCATCTTCCAGAACAAGAACCAACTCTAAGCCATGTTTAATCCCTCCAACTCCGAATCAACATCCCCAAAAGGCGTTGCGGCAGAAACAAGGATTATAGGCTAAGAATTAGTTCTGTGGGAAGATTAGGTTACTGTTCTTTTATCACTATGTTTTGGTTCTGGTGTGAACAAAGCTAGTGAGAAGGTAGAGCATCTCTCTCTAGCATCTCTAGTACCATTATCCCCAAAATCCTCACCGCACACATGTAGTGAGGCATCCTGAGATAGTACATTGTGTATGATTGATTTTTGTTGTTGTGTGTACAAAATTTTTGCTCAAAATTTAAAAATCAAAATTTCAGCTCAAAACTAAAAAATCGCACCAATAACTCGCCCCAATGGCACACCATTAGCGCCCCAATAGCACATCAATGTCGCACCAATGGCCTAGTGAACCTTGGCATAAGAGCAATCTCCAAATCCACCATGTCAAATGCTACCTAAGATGATTCCACAAATATGGGGATGATTTATAAGGATTTTTGGATGCCTTCCCCGGACATTTTAAGCTCATCTAAGGTGCTTTTCCATTTTTCCCGATTTACGGGATTTTAATTGTTCCAAAAATAAAAAGTCAGACTTCCACTTCTCAGAAAAGTCTAAAATTTTGCACGTAGTTGGACTGGATTTTTATTCTTGTGTGTACAAAATTTCAGCTCAAAACTCAAAAATCGCACCAATAGCGCACCAATGGCGCACCAATGAGCAATCTCCAAATCCACCATGTCAAATGCTACCTAAGATGATTCCAAAAATACGGGGATGATTTGTAAGGATTTTTGGATGCCTTCCTCGGACATTTTGAGGTCATCTGAGGTATTTTTCCATTTTTTATGATTTACGGGATTTTAATTGTTCCCTAAATAAAAAGTCCGACTTCCACATCTCAGAAAAATCTGAAATTCTAGAGGTAGTTGGACTGGATTTTTGTTCGTGTGTGTACAAAATTTCTTCTCAAAATTTAAAAATCAAAATTTCAGCTCAAAACTCAAAAATTGAACTTATAGTGCACCAGTGAGCAATCTCCAAATCCACCAAGTCAAATCCTACCTAAGATGATTCCATAAATATGGGGATGATTTATAAGGATTTTTGGATGCCTTCCTCGGACAATTTGAGGTCATCTGAGGTGCTTTTCCATATTTTCAGATTTACGGGATTTTAATTGTTCCAAAAATAAAAGTCGGACTTCCACATCTCAGAAAAATTGAAAATTTTGCAGGTAGTTGGATTGGATTTTTATTGGTGTTTGTGCAAAATTTCAGCATAAAATTCAAAAATTAAGATTTCCATTTTTCTGATTTACGGGATTTTATTTGTTCCAAAAATAGAAAGTAGGGTTTCCACATCTCTGAAAAATTTGAAACTTGGCAGGTGGTTGGATTGGATTTTTATTGGTGTGTGTATGAAATTTCAGCTCAAAATTAAAAAATCAAAATTTCAGCTCAAAACACAAAAGTCGCACCAATGGCGCCCCAATGGCGCACCAAAAGCGCCCCAATGGCGCACCAAAAGCGCCCCAATAGCGCACCAATGGCGCCCCAATCGCGCACCATTGTCCCAGTGAACCAATGCATAGGAGCAATCTCCAAATCCACCATGTCAGATGCTTCCTAAGAAGATTCCACAAATATGGGGAAGATTTATAAAGATTTTTGGATGCCTTCCCCGGACATTTTGAGCTTATCTAATGTGCATTTCCATTTTTCCCGATTTACGGGATTTTAATTGTAGCAAAAATAAAAAGTCGGACATCCGCATCACAGAAAAATCTAAAATTTTTTAGGTATTTGGACTGAATTTTTATTCTTGTGTGTACAAAATTTAAACTCAAAACTCAAAAAGCAAAATTTCACCTCGAAACTAAAAAATCGCACCAATAGCGCTCCAATGGCGCACCAATAAGCAATCACCAAATCCACCGTGCCAAATGCTACCTAAGATGATTCCAAAAATATGGGGATGATTTATAATGATTTTTGGAAGCCTTCCCTGGACATTTTGAGCTCATCTAAGGTGTTTTTCCATTTTTCCCGATTTACGGGATTTTAATTGTTCCAAAAATAAAAAGTCGGATTTCCAATTCTCAGAAAAATCTAAAATTTTGCAGGTAGTTGGACTGGATTTTTATTCTTGTGTGTGCAAAAATTCAGCTCGAAACTCAAAAATCGCACCAACAGTGCACCAATGGCGCCCCAATGAGCAATCTCCAGATCCACCATGCCAAATACTACCTAAGATGATTCCACAGATATGGGGATGATTAATAAGGATTTTTGGATGCCTTTCTCGGACATTTTGAGGTCATCTGAGGTGCTTTTCCATTTTTCCCGATTTATGGGATTTTAATTGTTCCAAAAATAAAAACTCCGACTTCCATATCTCAGAAAAATCTGCGATTTTTCAGGTATTTGGATTGGATTTTTATTGGTGTGTGTTCAAATTTTCAGCACAAAATTCTAAAATTAAATTTTTTATTTTTTCTGATTTACGGGATTTTAATTGTTCCAAAAATAAAATGTCAGACTTCCACATCTCAGAAAAATCTGAAATTTCGCAGCTAGTTGGATTGGATTTTTATTGGTCTGTGTACAAAATTTCAGCTCAAAACTCAAAAATCGAAAATTTCAGCTCAAAACTCAAAAATCGAACCAATAGCTCGCCCCAATGGCACACCAATAGCACCCCAATAGCGCATCAATTGCGCACCAATGGCCCAATGAACCAATGCATAAGTGCAATGTCCAAGTACACTATGTCAAATGCTACCTAAGATGATTCCAAAAATATGGGGATGATTTTTAATGATTTTTGGATGCCTTCTCTTGACATTTTGAGCTCATCTAATGTGCTTTTCCATTTCTCCCGATTTACGAGATTTTAATTGTTCCAAAAATAAAAAGTCGGACTTCCACATCTCAGGAAAATTTGAAAATTTTCAGGTAGTTGGACTGGATTTTTATTCGTGTGTGTACAAAATTTCAGCTCAAAACCCAAAAAGCAAAATTTCAGCTCAAAACTCAAAAATGGCACCAATAGCGCACCAATGGCGCACCAATAGCGCACCAATGACGCACCAATGAGCAATCTCCAAATCCACCATGTCTAATGCTACCTAAGATGACTCCAAAAATTTGGGTATGATTTATAAGGATTTTTGGATGCCTTCCTCGGACATTTTGAGGTCATTTGAGGTGCTTTCCATTTTTTCCTATTTACGGGATTTTAATTATTCCAAAAATAAAAAGTCGGACTTCCGCTTCTCAGAAAAATCTAAAATTTTGCAGGTAGTTGGACTGGATTTTTATTGGTGTGCGTACAAAATTTCAGCTCAAAATTCAAAAATCAAAATTTCAGCTCAAAACTCAAAAATCGCACCAATAGCTCGCCCCAATGGCACGCCAATAGCACCCCAATAGCGCATCAATGGCGCACCAATGCCCAGTGAACCAATGCATAAGAGCAATTTCCAAATCCACCATGTCAAATGCTACCTAAGATGATTCCAAAAATTTGGGGACGATTTATAAGCATTTTTGGATGCCTTTCTCGGACATTTTGAGGTCATGTGAGGTGCTTTTTCATTTTTTTCAATTTACGGGATTTTAATTGTTCCAAAAACAAAAAGTCGAACTTCCACATCTCAGAAAAATCTGAAAATTTCCAGGTAGTTGGATTGGATTTTTATTGGTGTGTGTACAAAATTTCAGCTCAAAATTCGGAAATTAAAATTTTTATTTTTTCTGATTTACGGGATTTTAATTGTTCCAATAATAAAAATTCGGACTTCCACAACTTAGAAAAATCTAAAATTTGGCAGGTAGTTGGATTTGATTTTTATTGGTGTGTGTACAAAATTTCAGCTGAAAATCAAAAAAATCAAAATTTCAGCTCAAAACTCAAAAATCGCACCAATAGCTCGCCCCATTTGCACACCTATAGCGCCCCAATAGCGCATCAATGGCGCACCAATGGCCCAGTGAACCAATGGATAAGAGCAATGTCCAAATCCACCATGTCAAATGCTACCTAAGATGATTCCACAAATATGGGGATGATTTATAATGACTTTTGGATGCCTTCCTCGGACATTTTGAGGTCATTTGAGGTGCTTTTCCATTTTTTCCGATTTACGGGATTTTAATTGTTCCAAAAATAAAAAGTCGGACTTCCATAACTCAGAAAATTCTGAATTTTTGCAAGTATTTGGAATGGATTTTTATTCGTGTGTATACAAAATTTGAGCTCAAAACTCAAAAATTAAAATTTCAGCTCAAAACTCAAAAATCGCACCAATGGCGCACCAATGAGCAATCTCCAAATCCACCATGTCAAATGCTACCTAAGATGATTCAAAAAATATGAGGATGATTTATAAGGATTTTTGGATGCCTTCCTCGGACATTTTGAGGTCATTTGAGGTGCTTTTCCATTTTTTCTGATTTACGGGATTTTAATTGTTCCAAAAATAAAAATCGGGCTTCCACATCTCAGAAAAATCTGAAATTTTGCATGTACTTGGTATGGATTTTTATTCGTGTGTGTACAATATTTAAGCAAAAAATTCAAAAATCCAAATTTCGGCTCAAAATTAAAAAATTAAAATTTCAGCTCAAAACACAAAAGTCGCACCAATGGCGCCCCAATGGCGCACCAAAAGCGCCCCATTAGCGCACCAATGGCGCCCCAATCGCGCACCAATGTCCCAGTGAACCAATGCATAGGAGCAATCTCCAAATCCGCCATGTCAGATGCTTCCTAAGACGATTCCACAAATATGGGGAAGATTTGTAAAGATTTTTGGATGCCATGCCCGGACATTTTGAGCTCATCTAAGGTGCATTTCCATTTTTCCCGATTTTACGGGATTTTAATGTAGCAAAAATAAAAAGTAGGACATCTGCATCACAGAAAAATCTCAAAATTTTCAGGTAGTTGGACTGGATTTTTATTTGTGTGTATACAAAATTTAAGCTCAAAACTCAAAAATTGCACCAATGGCGCACCAATGAGCAATCTCCAAATCCACCGGGCCAAATGCTACCTAAGAGATTCCAAAAATATGGGGATGATTTATAATGATTTTTGGAAGCCTTCCCTGATCATTTTGAGCCCATCTAAGGTGCTTTTCCACTTTTCCCGATTTACGAAATTTTAATTGTTCCAAAAATAAAAAATGGACTTCCACATCTCAGAAAAATCTGAAATTTTGCAGGAAGTTGGACTGGATTTTTTTTCTTGTGTGTACAAAAATTAAGCTCGAAACTCAAAAATTAAAATTTCATCTCGAAATTCAAAAATCGCACCAACAGTGCACCAATGGCGCCCCAATAGGCAATCTCCAAATCCACCATGGCAAATACTACCTAAGATGATTCCACAGATATGGGGGTGATTTATATGGATTTTTGGATGCCTTTCTTGGACATTTTGAGGTCATCTGAGGTGCTTTTCCATTTTTCCCGATTTACGGGATTTTAATTGTTCCAAATATAAAAAGTCCGACATCCACATCTCAGAAAAATCTGCATTTTTTCAGGTATTTGGATTGTACTTTTATTGGTGTGTGTTCAAAATTTCAGCTCAAAATTCTAAAATTAAAATTTCTATTTTTTCTGATTTACGGGATTTTAACTGTTCCAAAAACAAAAAGTCAAACTTCCACTTCTCAGAAAAATCTGAAATTTTGCAGCTAGTTGGATTGGATTTTTATTGGTCTGTGTACAAAATTTCAGCTCAAAACTCAAAAATCGCACCAATAGCTCGCCCCAATGGCACACCAATAGCACCCCAATAGTGCATCAATGGCGCACCAATGGCCCAGGGAACCAATGCATAAGTGCAATGTCCAAGTACACCACGTCAAATGCTACCTAAAATGATTCCAAAAATATGGGGATGATTTATAATGATTTTTGGATGCCTTCCCTGCACATTTTGAGCTCATCTAATGTGCTTTTCCATTTTTCCTGATTTACGGGATTTTAATTGTTCCAAAAATAAAACGTCAGACTTCCACATCTCAGAAAAATCTGAAATTTTGCAGGTAGCTGGACTGGATTTTTATTCATGTGTGTACAAAATTTCAGCTCAAAACTCAAAAATCAAAATTTCAACTCAGAACTCAAAGATCGCACCAATAGCGCACTGATGGCGCACCAATAGCGCACCAATGACGCACCAATGAGCAATCCCCAAATCCACCATGTCAAATGCTACCTAAGATGACTCCAAAAATATGGGGATGATTTATAAGGATTATTGGATGCCTTCCTCGGACATTTTGAGGTCATCTGAGGTGCTTTTCCATTTTTTTCGATTTACGGGATCTTAATTGTTCCAAAAATAAAAAGCCCGACTTCCACATCTCAGAAAAATCTGAAATTTTGCAGGTTGTTGGACTGTATTTTTATTCGTGTGTGTACAAAATTTCAGCTCAAAACTCCAAAATGAAAATTTCAGCTCAAAACTCAAAAATCGCACCAATAGCGCACCAATAGAGCTGAAATCTCCAATTACACCATGTCTAATGCTACCTAAAATAATTCAAAAAATATGGGGAAGAATTATAAGCATTTTTGGATGCCTTCCCCGGACATTTTGAGCTCATCTAAGGTACTTTCCATTTTTCCCGACTTACGGGATTTTATTTGTTCCAAAAGTAAAAAGTCGGACTTCCACATGTCAGAAAAATCTGAATTCTTGCAGGTAGTTGGACTGGATTTTTATTTGTGAGTGTACAAAATTTCAGCTCAAAACTCAAAAATCAAAATTTCAGCTCAAAACTCAAAAATCGCACCAATGGCGCACCAATGTCGCACCAATGGTGCACCAATGAGCAATCTCCAAATCCACCATGTCAAACGCTTCCTAAGATGATTCCACAAATATGGAGATGATTTATAAGGATTTTTGGATGCTTTCCTCGGACATTTTGAGGTCATTCGAGGTGCTTTTCCATTTTTTCCGATTTACGGGATTTTAATTGTTCCAAAAATAAAAAGTCGGACTTCCAAGTCTCAGAAAAATATGAAATTTTGCAGGTATTTGGACTGGATTTTTATTCGTGTGTGTACAGTATTTCAGCTTAAAGCTCAAAAATCAAAATTTCAGCTCGAAACTCAAAAATTGCACCATTGGCGCACCAATAGCGCACCAATGGCACACCATTCAGCAATCTCCAAATCCACCATGCCAAATACTACCTAAGATGATTCCCCAAATATGGGGATGATTTATAAGAATTTTTGGATGCCTTTCTCGGACATTTTGAGGTCATGTGAGGTGCTTTTCTATTTTTTCCGATTTACGGGATTTTAATTGTTCCAAAAGCAAAAACTCGGACTTCCATAACTCAGAAAAGTCTAAAATTTTTCAAGTAGTTGGATTGGATTTTTATTGGTGTGTGTACAAAATTTTTGCTCAAAATTCATAAATCAAAATTTATATTTCTTTTGATTTACCGGATTTTAATTGTTCCAAAACTAAAAAGTCGGACTTCCACATCTCAGAAAAATCTAAAATTTGGCAGGTAGTTGTATTGGATTTTTATTGGTGTGTGTACGAAATTTCAGCTGAAAATTCAAAAATCAAAATTTCAGCTCAAAACTCAAAAATCGCACCAATAGCTCGCCCCATTGGCACACCAATAGCGCCCCAATACCGCATCAATGGCGCACCAATGGCCCAGTGAACCAATGCATAAGAGCAATGTCCAAATCCACCAAGTCAGATGCTAAACCTAAGATGATTCCAAAAATGTGGGAATGATTTATAAGGATTATTGGATGCTTTCCTCGGACATTTTGAGGTCATCTAAGGTGCTTTTCCATATTTTTCGATTTACGGGAACATAATTGTTAAAAAATAAATAGTCCTGCTTCCAAATCTCTGAGAAATCTGAAATTTTGCTTGTAGTTGGACTGTATTTTTATTCGTGTGTATACAAAATTTCAGCTCAAAACTCAAAAATTAAAATTTCAGCTCAAAACTCAAAAATCGCACCAATAGCGCACCAATAGCGGCCCAATGGAGCCCCAATGGCGCACCAATGAGCAATCTCCAAATCCACCAAGTCAAATCCTACCTAAGATGATTCAAAAAATATAGGGATGATTTATAAGGATTTTTGGATGCCTTCCTCGGACATTTTGAGGTCATCTGAGGTGCTTTTCCATTTTTCCGATTTACCGGATTTTAACTGTTCCAAAAATAAAAAGTCCGACTTCCACAAGTCAGAAAAATTTGAAATTTTTCAGGTAGTTGCATTGGATTTTTGTTGGTGTGTTTACAAAATTTCAGCTCAAAATGCAAAATTAAAAATTTTTATTTTTTCTGAATTACGGGAATTTAATTGTTCCAAAAATAAGAAGTCGAACTTCCACATCTCAGAAAAATCTGAAATTTGGCAGGTAGTTGGATTGGATTTTTATTTTTGTGTGAACAAAATTTCAGCACAAAATTCGAAAATCAAAATTTCTGTTTAAAACTCAAAAATCGCACCAATAGCTCGCCCCAATGGCACCCCAATAGCGCCCAATAGCGCATCAATGGCGCATCAATGGCCCAGTGAACCAATGCATAAGAGCAATCTCCAATTCCACCATGTCAAATGCTACTTAAAAGGATTCCACAAATATGGGGATGATTTATAAGCATTTTTGGATGCCTTCCCCAGACATTTTGAGCTCATCTAAGGTACTTTCCATTTTTCCCGACTTACAGGATTTTAATTCTTCCAAAAACAAAAAGTCGGATATCCACATGTCAAAAAATTCTGAATTTTTTCAGGTAGTTTGACTGAAATTTTATTCGTGTGTGTACAAAATTTCAGCGCAAAACTCAAAAATCGCACCAATAGCGCACCAATGACGCACCAATAGCGCACCAATGGCGCACCAATCCGCAATCTCCAAATCCACCATGCCAAATACTACCTAAGATGATTCCACAAATATGGGAATGATTTATAAGGATTTTTGGATGCCTTTCACAGACATTTTGAGGCCATGTGAGGTGCTTTTCCATTTTTTCTGATTTACGGGATTTTAATTGTTCCAAAAACAAAAAGTCGGACTTCCACAACTCAGAAAATTCTAAACTTCTTCAGTAGTTGGATTGGATTTTTATTGGTGTGTGTACAAAATTTGAGCTCAAAATTCAAAAATTGAAATTTCTATTTTATCTGATTTACGGGATTTTAATTGTTCCAAAAATAAAAAGTCAGACTTCCACATCTCAGAAAAATCTAAAAATTGGCAGGTAGTTGGATTGGATTTTTATTGGTCTGTGTACGAAATTTCAGACGAAAATTTAAAATTCAAAATTTCAGCTCAAAACCCAAAAATCGCACCAATAGCTCGCCCCAATGGCACACCAATAGCGCCCCAATAGCGCATCAATGGCGCATCAATGGCCCAGTGAACCAATGCATAAGAGCAATGTCCAAATCCACCATGTCAAATGCTACCTAAGATGATCCCACAAATATGGGGATAGTTTATAATGATTTTTGGATGCCTTTCCCGGACATTTTGAGCTCTTCTAAGGTGCTTTTCCATTTTTCCCAATTTACGGGATTTTAATTGTTTCAAAAATAAAAAATCGCACTTCCACTTCTCAGAAAACTCTGAAATTTTGCAGGTAGTTGGACTGGATTTTTACTCGTTTGAGTACAAAATTTCAGCTCAAACTCAAAAATCAAAATTTCAGCTCAAAACTCAAAAATCGCACCAATGGCGCACCAATGAGAAATCTCCAAATCCACCATGTCGAATGCTACCTAAGATGATTCCAAAAATATGGGGATGATTTATAAGGATTTTTGGATGCCTTCCTCGGACATTTTGAGGTCATTTGAGGTGCTTTTCCATTTTTTCCGATTTACCGGATTTTAACTGTTCCAAAAATAACTGTCGGGCTTCCACATCTAAGAAAAATCTGAAATTTTGCAGGTATTTGGACTGGATTTTTATTCATGTGTGTACAATATTTCAGCATAAAACTCAAAAATCAAAATTTCAGCTCGAAACTCAAAAATTGCACCAATGGTGCACCAATGGCGCACCAATCAACAATCTCCAAATCCACCATGCCAAATACTACCTAAGATGATTCCACAAATATGGGGATGATTTATAAGGACTTTTGGATGCCTTTCTCGGACATTTTGAGGTCAAGAAGGGTGCCTTTCCATTTTTTCCTATTTACGGAATTTTAATTGTTCCAAAAGCAAAAAGTCGGACTTCCACAACTCAGAAAAATCTAAAATTTTTCAGCTAGTTGGATTGAATTTTTATTGGTGTGTGTACAAAATTTCAGCTCAAAATTCAAAAATCAAAATTTCTATTTTTTCTGACTTACGGGATTTTTATTGTTCCAAAAATAAAAAATCGGACTTCCACATCTCAGAAAAATCTAAAATTTGGAAGGAAGTTGTATTGGATTTTTATTGGTGTGTGTACGAAATTTCAGCTGAAAATTCAAAAATTAAAATTTCAGCTCAAAACTCAAAAATCGCACCAATAGCTCGCCCCAATGGCACACCAATAGCGCCCTAATATCGCATCAATGGCGCACCAACGGCCGAGTGAACCAATGCATAAGAACAATGTCCAAATCCACCATGTCAAATGCTACCTAAGATGATCCCACAAATATGGGGATGATTTATAATGATTTTTTGATGCCTTTCCCGGACATTTTGAGCTCTTCTAAGGTGCTTTTCCATTTTTCCCTATTTTTGGGATTTTAATTGTTCCAAAAATAAAAAATCGGACTTCCACATCTCAGAAAACTATGAAATTTTGCAGGTAGTTGGACTGGATTTTTACTCGTTTGAGTACAAAATTTCAGCTCAAAACTCAAAAATCAAAATTTCAGCCCAAAACTCAAAAATCGCACCAATGGCACACCAATAGCGCCCCAATAGCGCATCAGTGGAGCACCAATGGCCCAGTGAACCAATGCATAAGAGCAATCTCCAAATCCACCATGTCAAATGCTACCTAAGGTGATTCCAAAAATATGGGGATGATTTATAAGGATTTTTGGATGCCTTCCTCGGACATTTTGAGGTCATTTGAGGTGCTTTTCCATTTTTTCCGATTTACGGGATTTTAATTGTTCCAAAAATAACAGTCGGACTTCCACATCTCAGAAAAATCTGAAATCTTGAAGGTACTTGGACTGGATTTTTATTCGTGTGTATACAAAATTTCAGCTCAAAACTCAAAAATCAAAATTTCAGCTCGAAACTCAAAAATTGCACCAATGGCGCACCAATAACGCACCAATGGCGCACCAATGAGCATTCTCCAAATCCGCCATGCCAAATACTACCTAAGATGATTCCACAAATATGGGGATGATTTATAAGAATTTTTGGACGCCTTTCTCGGACATTTTTAGGTCATCTGTGGTGCTTTTCCTTTTTTTTCGATTTACGGGATTTTAATTGTTCCAAAAATAAAAAGTCCGACTTCCACTTCTCAGAAAAATCTGAAATTTATCAGGTACTTGGATTGGATTTTTATTGGTGTGTGTGCAAAATTTTAGCTCAAAATTCAAAATTTAAAATTTCTATTTTTTCTGATTTACGGGATTTTAATTGTTCCAAAAATAAAAACTCGGACTTCCACATCCCAGGAAAATCTGAAATTTGGCAGGTAGTTGGAATGGATTTTTATTGGTGTGTGTATGATATTTCAGCTCAAAATTCAAAAATCAAAATTTCTGCTCAAAACTCAAAAATTGCACCAATAGCTCGCCCCAATGGCAGACCAATAGGGCCCCGATAGCGCATCAATGGCGCACAATTGGCCCAGTGAACCAATGCATAAGAGCAATCTCCAATTTCACCATGTCAAATACTACCTAAGACGATTCCACAAATATGGGGATGAGTTATAAGCATTTTTGGATGCGTTCCCCGGACATTTTGAGCTCATCTAAGGTTCTTTCCCATTTTTCCCGATTTACGGGAATTTAATTGTTCCAAAAATAAAAAATCGGACTTCCACATCTCAGAAAAATCTGAAATTTTGCAGGCAGTTGGACTGAATTTTTATTCGTGTGTGTACAAAATTTCAGCTCAAAACTCAAAAATTAAAATTTCAGCTCAATACTCAAAAATCTCCCCAATAGCGCACAATTGGCGTACCAATGAGCAATCTCCAAATCCACCACGTCAAATCCCACCTAAGAAGATTCAAAAAATATGGGTATGATTTATAAGGATTTTTGGATGCCTTCCTCGGACATTTTGAGGTCATCTGAGGTGCTTTTCCATTTTTTCTGATTTACGGGATTTTGATTGTTCCAAAAATAAAAATCAGACTTGCACTTCTCAGAAAAATCTGAAATTTTTCAGTTAGTTGGATTGGGTTTTTATTCGTGTGAGTACAAAATTTCAGCTCAAAATTCAAAAATCAAAAATTCTATTTTTTCTGATTTACGGGATTTTAATTGTTCCAAAAATAAAAAGTCAGACTTCCACATCTCAGAAAAATCTAAAATTTGGCAGGTAGTTGGATTGGATTTTTATTGGTGTGTGTACGAAATTTCAGCTCAAAATTAAAAAAAAATAAATTTTCAGCTCAAAACTCAAAAATTGCACCTATAGCTCGCCCCAATGGCACACCAATAGCGCCCCAATAGCGCATCAATGGCGCACCAATGGTCCAGTGAACCAATGCATAAGTGCAATGTCCAAATCCACCAAGTCAAATGCTACCTAATATGATTTCACAAATATGGGGATGATTTATAATGATTTTTGAATGCCTTCCCCGGACATTTTGAGCTCATCTAAGGTGCTTTTCCATTTTTCCCGATTTACCGGATTTTGATTGTTCTAAAAATAAAAAGTCAGACATCCACATCTCAGAAAAATCTGATATTTTGTAGGTGGTTGGACTGGATTTTTGTTCGTGTCTCTACAAAATTTCAGCTCAAAACTCAAAAATTAAAATTTCAGCTCAAAACTTAAAAATCGCACCAATAGCGCTCCGACGGCTCACCAATAGCGCACCAACGGGCAATCTCCAAATCCACCATGCCAAATGCTACCTAAGATGATTCCAAAAATATGGGGATGATTTATAGGAATTTTGGATGCCTTCCTCGGACATTTTGAGGTCATCTGAGGTGCTTTTCCATTTTTTCTAATTTATGGGATTTTAATTGTTCCAAAAACGAAAAGTCGGACTTCCACGCCTCAGAAAATTCTGAAATTTTGCAGGTAGTGGGATTGGGTTTTTATTGGTTTGTGTAAAAAATTTCAGCTCAAAACTCAAAAATTAAAATTTCAGCACAAAACTCAAAAATCGCACCAACGGTGCCCCATTGGCGCACCAACGGCGCCCCAATGGCGCATCAATGGCCCAGCGAACCAATGCATAAGTGCAGTCTCCAAATCCACCAAGCCAAATGCTACCTAAGATGATTCCACAAGTATGGGGATGATTTATAGGGATTTTTGGATGACTTCCTCGGACATTTTGAGCTCATCTGAGGTGCTTTTCCATTTTTCCCGATTTACGGGATTTTAATTTTCCCAAAAATAAAAAGTTGGACTTCCACTTCTCATAAAAATCTGAAATTTTGCAGGTAGTTGGACTGGATTTTTATTCGTGTGTGTACAGAATTTCAGCTCAAAACTCAAAAAATAAAATTTCAGCACAAAACTAAAAAATCGCACCAATAGCGCACCAATGAGCAACCTCCAAATCCACCATGTCAAATGCTACGTAAGATGATTCCAAAAGTATGGGGATGATTTATAACGATTTTCGGATGCCTTCCTCGGACATTTTGAGGTCTTCTGAGGTGGTTTTCCATTTTTCCCCATTTACGGGGATTTTAATTGTTCCAAAAGTTAAAAGGTCGGACTTCCACATCTCAGAAAAATCTGAAATTTTGCAGGTAGTTGGACTGGATTTTTATTAGTGTGTGTACAAAATTTCAGCATAATACTCAAAAATTAAAATTTCAGCTCAAAACTCAAAAATCGTATCAATAGTGCACCAATGGCGCAACAATGATCAATCTCCAAACCCACCTGGTCAAAAGCTACCTAAGATGACTCCAAAAATATGGGGATGATTTATATGCATTTTCGGATGCCCTCCTTGGACAATTTGAAGTCATCTGAGGTGCTTTTCCATATTTGCCGATTTACGGTATTTTAATTGTTCCAAAAATAAAAAATCGGACTTCCACTTCTCAGAAAAATCTGAAATTTTGCAGGTAGATGGATTGGATTTTTATTGTTATGTGTACAAAATTTCAGCACACAACTCAGAAATCAAAATTTCAGCACAAAACTCAAAAATCAAAGTTTCATCTCAGAACTCAAAAATCGCACCAATAGCGCACCAATGGCGCACCAATGAGCATTCTCCAAATCCAGCATGTCAAATCCTACCTAAGATGATTCCACAACTGTAGGGATGATTTATAAGCACTTTTGGATGCCTTCCTCGGACATTTTGAGGTCATCTGAGGTGCTTTTCCATTTTTTCTGATTTACAGGATTTTAATTGTTCAAAAAATAAAAAGTCGGACTTCCACACCTTAAAAAAATTGAAAATTTTGCAGGTAGTTGGATTGGATTTTTATTGGTGTGTGTGCGAAATTTCAGCTCAAAATTCAAAAACCAAAATTTCCATTTTTTCTGATTTATGGGATTTTAATTGTTCCATAAATAAAAAGTCGGATTTCCACTTCTCAGAAAAATCTAAAATTTTCAGAGGTGGTTGGATTGGATTTTTATTGGTGTGTGTACATAATTTCAGCTCAAAATTCAAAAATCAAAATTTCAATTCAAAACTCAAAAATCGTATCAATAGCGCACCAACGGCGCAACAATGATCAATCTCCAAATCCACCATGTCAAAAGCTACCTAAGATGACTCAAAAAATATGGGGACGATTTATATGCATTTTCGGATGCCCTCCTCGGACAATTTGAAGTCATGTGAGGTGCTTTTCCATATTTGCCAATTTACGGGATTTTAATTGTTCCAAAAATAAAAAGTCGGACTTCCACTTCTCAGAAAAATCTAAAATTTTGCAGGTAGTTGGATTGAATTTTTATTGTTATGTGTACAAAATTTCTGCACAAAACTCAAAAATCAAAATTTCAGCTCAAAACTCAAAAATCGCACCAATGGCGCACCAATATCGCATCAATGGCGCACCAATGGCACCCCAATAGCGCACCAATGGCCCAGTGAACTAATGCATAAGAGCAATCGCCAAATCTACCATGTCAAATGCTACCTATGATGATTCCACAAATATGAGGATGATTTATATGGATTTTTGGATGCCTTCCCCAGACATTATGAGCTCATCTGGGGTGCTTTTCCATTTTCCCCAGTTTACGGGATTTTAATTGTTCCGTAAATAAAAAGTCGGACTTCCACATCTCAGAAAATTCTGAAATTTTGCAGGTAGTTGGATTGGGTTTTTATTGGTTTGTCTAAAAAATTCAGCTCAAAACTCAAAAATCAAAATTTCTTTTCAAAACTCAAAAATCGCACCAATGGCGCCCCAATAGCGCCCCAATGGCGCACCAATGGCCCACTGAACCAATGCATAAGTGCAATCTCCAAATCCACCATGTCAAAAGCTAAGTATGATGATTCCAAAAATATGAGGATGATTTATAAGGATTTTTGGATGCCTTCCCCGGACATTTTGAGCTCATTTGAGGTGCTTTTCCATTTTTCCGATTTACGGTATTTAAATTGCTCCAAAAATAAAAAGTCGGACTTCCACAGCTCAGAAAACTCTGAAATTTCGCAGGTAGTTAGATTCGATTTTTATTGGTGTGTGTCCAAAATTTCAGCTCAAAACTTAAAATTTCAGCTCAAAACTCAAAAATCAAAATTTCAGCTCAAAACTCAAAAATCGCACCAATGGCGACCCAATGGCGTACCAATAGCCTCCCAATAGCGCATCATTGGCGCAATAATAGCGCACCAATGGCTCAGTGAACAAATGCATAAGAGAAATCTCCAATTCCACCATGTCAAATCCTACCTAAGATGATTCCACAAAATTTCAGCTCAAAACCCAAAAATCAAAATTTCAGCTGAAAACTCAAAAATCGTACCAATAGCGCACCAATGGCGCACCAATAAGCAATCTCCAAATCCACCATGTCAAATACTACATAGGATGATTGCACAAATATGTGGATGATTTATAAGGATTTCTGGATGCCTTCCCCGGACATTTTGAGCTCATCTGGGTTGCTTTTTCATTTTTCTCGATTTACGGGATTTTAATTGTTCCAAAAATGAAAAATCGGACTTCCACATCTCAGAAAATTCTGAAATTTTGCAGGTAATTGGAATGGTTTTTAATGCTTTGTGTAAAAAATTGCAGCTCAGGACTCAAAATTTAATATTTCGGCTCAAAACTCAAAAATCGCACCAACGGCGGCCCAATAGCACCCCAATGGCGCACCAATGGCGCCCAGTGGCTCAGTGAACCAATGCGTAAAAGCAATCTCCAAATCCACCATGTCAAACGCCACCTAAGATTATTCCACAAATATGGAGACGATTTATAAGTATTTTTGGATTCCTTCCCCGGACATTTTGAGCTCATCTGAGGTGCTTTTCTATTTTTTTCGATTTACGGGATTTTAATTGTTCCAAAAATAAAAAGTCGGACTTCCACATCTCAGAAAAATTTAAAATTTTGCAGGTAGTTGGAATGGAATTTTGTTGGTGTGTGTAAAACATTTCAGCTCAAAACTCGAAAATTGCACTAGCGGCGCCCCAATGACGCACCAATAGCGCAACAATGGCGCACCAATGGCGCTGCAATAGCGCACCAATGGCCCAGTGAGCCAATGCATAAGAGCAATCTCCAAATCTACCATGTCAAATGCTACCTAAGATGATTCCACAAATATGGGGATGATTTATAAGGGTTTTTGGATGCCTTCCCCGAACATTTTGAGCTCTTCTGAGATGCTTTTCCATTTTTCCCGATTTATAGGATTTTAATTGTTCCAAAAATAAAAAGTCGGACTTCCACTTCTCAGAAAAATTTAAAATTTTCAAGGTAGTTGGATTGGATTTTTACTGGTGTGTGTACAAAATTTCTGCTCAAAACTAAAAAAATTAAAATTTCAGCTCAAAACTAAAAAATCGCACCAATAGCTCGCCAATGGCGCACCACTGTCCCAGTGAACCAATCTATAAGGGAAATCTCCAAATCCACCATGTAAAATGCAACCTAAGATGATTCCACAAATGTGGGGTTGATTTGTAAGGATTTTTGGATGCCTTCCCCGGACATTTTGAGCTCATCTGAGGTGCTTTTCCAATATTCCCGATTTAAGGGATTTTAATTATGCTAGAAATAAAAAATCGGACTTCCATATGTCAGAAAAATCTGAAATTTTGCAGGTAGTTGAAATGGATTTTTATTGGTGTGTGTACAAAATTTCAGCGCAAAACCCAAAAATCAAAATTTCAGCACAAAACTCAAAAATCGTACCAATAGCGCACCAATAATCAATCTCCAAATCCAACATGTCAAACGCTACATAAGATGATTCCACAAATATGGGGATGATTTATAAGGATTTTTTGATGCCTTCCCCGGACATTTTGAGCTCATATAGGGTGCTTTTCCATTTTTCCCGATTTACGGGATTTTAGTTGTTCCAAAAATGAAAAATCGGACTTCCACATCTCAGAAAATTTTGAAATTTTGCAGGTAGTTGGATAGGTTTTTATTGGTTTGTGTAAAAAATTTCAGCTCAAAACTCAAAAATTAGAATTTTAGCTCAAAACTCAAAAATCGCACCAGTGGCGGCCCAATAGCGCCCCAATGGCCCAGTGAACCAATGCGTAAGAGCAATCTCAAAATCCACCATGTCAAACTCTACCTAAGATGATTCAACAAATATGGGGATGATTTATAAGGATTTGTGGATGCCTTCCCCGGACATTTTGAGCTCATCTGAGGTGCTTTTCTATTTTTCCCGATTTACAGGATTTAAATTGTTCCAAAAATTAAAATGTCGGAATTCCACGTCTCATAAAAATCTGAAATTTTGTAGGTAGTGTGATTGTAATTTTATTGGTGTGTGTACAAAATTTCAGCTCAAAACCCAAAAGTCAAAATTTCATCTCAAAACTCAAAAATCACACCAATGGCGCACCAATGGCGCGACCCAATAGCGCCCCTATAGCACACCAATGCCCCAGTGAACCAATGCATAAGAGCAATCTCCAAATCGACCAAGTCAAATGCTATCGAAGATGATTGCACAAATATGGGGATGATTTATATGGATTTTTGGATGCCTTCCCCCAACATTTTGAGCTCATCTGAGGTGCTTCTCAGTTTTTCCCGATTTACGAGATTTTATGGATTGGATTTTTATTTTGGATTTTTATTGGTGTGTGTACAAAATTTCAGCTCAAAACTCAAAAATCAAAATGTCAGCTCAAAACTCAAAAATCGCACCAATGGCTCACCAATGGCGCACCAATGAGCAATCTCCAAATCCACCATGTCAAATGCCACATAAGATGATTCCACAAATATGGGGATGATTTATAAGGATTTTTTTATGCCTTCCCCGGACTTTTTGAGCTCATGTGGGTGCTTTTCCATTTTTCCCGATTTACGGGATTTTAATTGTTCCAAAAATAAAAAGTCGGACTTCCACATCTCAGAAAAATCTGAAATTTTGCAGGTAGTTGGATTGGATTGGTGTGTGTACAAAATTTCAGCTCAAAACTCAAAAATCGTACCAATAGCTCACCAATGGCGCACCAATGAGCAATCTCCAAATCCACCATGTCAAATGCCACATAAGATGATTCCACAAATATGGGGATGATTTATAAGTATTTTTTTATACCTTCCCCGGACTTTTTGAGCTCATCTGGGGTGCTTTTCCATTTTTCCCGATTTACGGGATTTTAATTGTTCCAAAAATGAAAAGTAGGACATCCACATCTCAGAAAATTCTGAAATTTTGCAGGTAGTTGGATTGGTTTTTATTGGTTTGTGTTAAAAAATTCAGCTCAAATCCGAAAAATTAAAATTTCAGCTCAAAACTCAAAAATCGCACCAATGGCGCCCTAATGGCGCACCAATGGCGCCCCAATGGCCCATTGAACCAATGCGTAAGAGCAATCTCCAAATCTACCATGTCAAATGCCACCTAAGATGATTCCATAAATATGGGGATGATTTATAAAAATTTTTGGATGCCTTACCCTGACATTTTGAGCTCATCAGAGGTGCTTTTCCATTTTTCCTGATTTACGGGATTTTAATTGTTCCAAAAGTAAAAAGTCGGACTTCCACATCTCAGAAAATTCTGAAATTTCTCAGGTAGTTGGATTGGATTTTTATTGGTGTGTGTACAAAATGTCGGCTTAAAACCCAAAAATTAAAAATTTCCGTTCAAAACTCAAAAAAAGTACCAATAGCGCACCAATAGCGCACCAATGGCACACCAAATCCACCATGTCAAATGCTACATAAGATTATTCCACAAATGTGGGGATGATTTATAAGGATTTTTGGATGCCTTCCCTGGACATTTTGAGCTCGTCTGGGGTGCTTTTCCATTTTTCCCGATTTATGGGATTTTAATTTTTCCAAAAATGAAAAGTCGGACTTCCACTTCTCAGAAAATTCTGAAATTTTGCAGGTAGTTGGATTGGTTTCTGTTCAAAATTTCAGCTTAAAACTCAAAAATCACACCAGTGGCGCCCCAATAGCGCACCAATGGCGCCCCATTGGCCCATTGAACCAATGCGTAAGAGCAATCTGCAAATCCACCATGTCAAACGCTACCTAAGATGATTCCACAAATATGGGTATGATTTATAAGGATTTTTTGATGCCTTGCCCGGACATTTTGAGCTCATCTGAGGTGTTTTCCATTTTTCCCGATTTATGGGATTTTAATTGTTCCAAAAATAAAAAGTTGGACTTCCAATTGTCAGAAAATTCTGAAATTTTGCAGATAGTTGGATTGGATTGTTATTGGTGTGTGTACACAATTTCCGCTCAAAACTGGAAAATTAAAATTTCAGCTCAAAACTCAAAATTCGCACCAATGGCGCACCAATAGCGCATCAATGGCGCACCAATGGCGCCCCAATAGCGCACCAATGGCCCAATGAAACAATGCATAAGAGCAATCTCCAAATCCACCATGTCAAACGCTACCTAAGATGATTCCACAAATATGGGCTACTAAATATTCCTAAAAAGCTACGGAACCTTGGACATTTTGAGGTCATCTGAGGTGCTTTTCCATTTTCCCCGATTTATGGGATTTTAATTGTTCCAAAAATAAAAAGTCTGACTTCCATTTCTCAGAAAAATCTGAAATTTTGCAGGTTGTTGGATTGGATTTTTATTGTTGTTTGTACAAAATTTCAGCAGAAAAATCAAAAATAAAAGTTTCAGCTCAAAACTCAAAAATCGCACCAATAGCTCACCAATGGCGGACCAATAGCGCCCCAATGGCGCCCAAATAGCGCACCAATGGCCCAGTGAACCAATGCTTAAGAGCAATCTCCAATTCCACCCTGTAAAATGCTACCTAAGATGATTCAACAAATATGGGGATGATTTATAAGAATTTTTGGATGCCTTCACCGGACATTTTGAGCTCTTCTGAGGTGCTTTTCCATTTTTCTCGATTTACGGGATTTTAATTGTTCCAAAAGTAAAAAGTCGGACTTCCACATCCCAAAAAAATCTGAAATTATGCAGGTAGTTGGACTGAATTTTTATTGTTATGTGTTCAAAATTTTAGCTCAAAACTAAAAAATCAAAATTTCAGCGCAAAACTCAAAAATAGCGCCAATAGCGGCCCAATGGCGCCTCAATAGCGTACCAATAGCCCTGTGAACCAATGCATAAGAGCAATCTCCAAATCCACCATGTAAAATGCTACCTATGATGATTCCACAAATATGGGGATGATTTATAAGGATTTTTGGATGCCTTCCCCGGACAATTTGAGGTCATCTGAGGTGCTTTTCCATTTTTTCCAATTTTCGGAATTTTAATTGTTACAAAAATAAAAAATCGGATTTCTAATTCTTATAAAAATCTGAAATTTTTCAGGTAGTTGGATTTGATTTTTATTGGTGTGTGTGCAAAATTTCAGCTCAAAATTCAAAATTCAAAATTTTCATTTTTCCCGATTTACAGGATTTTAATTGTTCCAAAAATAAAAAGTCGGACTTCCATATCTCAGAAAAATCTAAAATTTTGCAGGTAGTTGCATAGGATTTTCATTGGTGTGTGTCCAAAATTTCTGCACAAAACTCAAAAATCAAAATTTCAGCTCAAAACTCAAAAATCGCACCAATGGCGCACCAATCGCGCACCAATGGCGCCCCAATGGTGCCCCAATAGCGCACCAATGGCCCAGTGAACCAATGCATAAGAGCAAGCACCAAATCCACCATATCAAATGCTACCTAAGATGATTTCACAAATTTAGGGATGATTTATAAGGATTTTTGGATGCCTTCCCCGGACATTTTGAGCTCATCTGAGGTCCTTTTCTATTTTTCCTAATTTCAGAATTTTAATTGTTCCAAAAATTAAAAATTGGACTTCCATATCTCAGAAAAATCTGAAATTTTTCAGGTAGTTGGAATGGATTTTTACTCGTGCGTGTACGAAACAACAGCTCAAAACTTAAAAATCAAAATTTCAGCTCAAAACTCAAAAATCGCACCAATAGCGCACCAATGGCGCCCCAATGAGCAATCTCCAAATCCACCAGGTCAAATGCGACCTAAGATGATTCCACAAATATGGGGACGATTTATAAGGATTTTTGGATGCCTTCCCCGGACATTTTGGGCTCATCTAAGATGCTTTTCCATTTTTCCCGATTTACGGGATTTTAATTGTTAAAAAATAAAAAGTCAGACTTCCACATATTAGAAAAATCTAAAATTTTGCAGGTAGTTGGACTGCATTTTTATTCTTGTGTGTACAAAATTTCAGCTCAAAAATCAAAATTTCAGCTCAAAACTCAAAAATCGCACCAATAGCGCACCAATGGCGCACCAATGAGCAATCTCCAAATCCACCTTGTTAAATGCTAGCTAAGATGATTCCACAAAAATGGGGAAGAATTATAAGCATTATTAGCTGCCTTCCTCGGACATTTTGAGGTCATCTGAGGTGCTTTTCCATTTTTCCCGATTTACGGGATTTTAATTGTTCCAAAAATAGAAAGTTGGACTTGCACTTCTCTGAAAAATCTGAAAATTTGCAGGTAGTAGGACTGAATTTTTATTCATGTGTGTAAAAATTTTTAGCTCAAAAATCAAAAATCAAAATTTCAGCTCAAAACTCAAAAATCGCAACAATAGCGCACCAATGGCGCACCAATAGCGCACCAATGGCGCATCAATGAACAATCTCCGAATCCACCATGTCAAATGTTACCTAATGATACAGCAGAAATCCTAGAATCAGCACCAGAATTCCCACAGAATCAGATTGTGGTCCCGACCTCAATCTCAATCAAACTTAGGAATTCGCCTCCCCTTTTTCCTCCCAAATCAACATGAATAGAAATAAGAATACTTGAATCACCAAGGGTGTCGTCACTCTGAAACCTAATCAGCAAGAGAAACAGAAATAACAACAAGGAATTAGAACACGCCACATAATTGGATAAAACCTGATAAGTAATCTAAATCCTTAGAATAAACCAAGAGAATCAACACTCAAGGTTTCCAAGAGCATCAGCACTCATGGATTTGTTTGAATCACTCAAACAGAAAAAAACTCTCAAAAGAGTAACCGTTTTTTTTTTAACAAAATTCGTCATCCTCCTAATTCTGAAAGTAAAGAAAGTATTTATACTAATCCTAGGTCGTCACCTAATAGGGCCAAGTCAGCCAAACCCTATTCCAAACCCTAAAGTGACCGAAACCCTAACCCTAATTGGACTAGGTTTTAATTGAGCCCACATAACTTGGACACTAATTAAAACCTTACAATAAAAACCAATTAACTGAAATAAAGCCCACAAATAATAACCCAAATATAGTCCAAGACGAAATTACAAACCCAACAAATAATAAAACCCAACTAAAAACATTTTAGCCCAAATAATAAAAACTAAACTGAATTTCCGGACAGAATCTGTCCGTCGAATTCAAGCGCATTTTAGTAAAGGAAAAAGGCCGATTCAGCTTCTGGGCTCAACATCAAATTTGTAGATCTGCGTCTTATCTTTCCAGAGAGTTCACGATCGCAGCAATCCGAGTTGTAGAGCTAGAGATATGAATTTATTTCCGATACTGCACGGTCCAGGAATTTCTGCACGCGTTCTTCGCATCCTTCGCTTTGATGTCCAACTCTTCTTGAAATTCTTGTGAGATCGATGCTCCTCTTTGATGCCTCTGAAGATAAGTTTGCCATATCCAAGCTTGTCTAGGTAATTTGCATCATTCCCTCCCTCCTCAAAGCGATTCGTCCTCGAATCGATGCCTACGAAATCAATAGGAGAAATTTCAGTAATATCGAATGTAGCATGATCATGATACTCACCTTGTGAACCAAGCTTTATGCATGGAGGATCAAGCATGACACGCGTAGCTTCTCCTCCCGGATAAAGCAACAAGTAATTAGCACTCTGATGCTCCTTTGTGATTGTAATCGGCGCCCCATGTGTAATTCCATCTTCCTTTAGGGCCGACAATCCTACATTACAAGCATCCCTAGAAACCTGCAAAAGAAACACATCACATCTAGAAAGACAAGGGTTAAGGTTAGCTTTAAACCAAGGTTCCTTGTACAAAAGTACAAACAAACTCTTTTTCCCCACATATTCAACCCTCACTTCTCTCTCATTTGAGCCCTTTAACACAATTTCTTTTGTGACTTCTTTTAACTCTTTTCTTCTCTCACCCTCAGCATTCTCTTCCTTTTCTTTCTCCTCAAATCATTCTTTTGAGCTCTCCTCTCCTTTTGCAAGGCTCTCAGCCTTCCTCTCTAGCTCTCCTTTTGCAAAGCTCTTAGCCTCCCTCTCTAACTCTCCTTTTGCAAGGTTCTCAACCTTCCTCTCTTCCTCAAGCTTGGCTTGAGCTTCGGCCAGCTCAGCTCGCCATGCTGCCACTCTTCCTCTAATATGCAATTGATCTTCATTGACTTCTTGTGGAGACAATGGCCGAAGGAAAAACTTTTGATCCCCATGTATAATGAGTACCTACTCTTATCTCTCTCAGGAGCCACTCTCCTTTCAATTTGCCAGGGTCTACCGAGCACTAGATGGTTCTCAACCATAGGCACAACATCACACAACACTTGGTCGAAATACCTCCCAATGGAAAAAGAAACAAGGACTTGTTTAGTTACCTTGATCTCTCTCATGACATTCTTCCCTCTTAGTTGATAGGGTCATGGATGCATCATACACTCCAATCCTAGCGTGTCCACCATATGTGTACTCACCAAGTTGGTATATCTTCCCGCATCAACTTTCAGGCTACAACCTTTTTCCTTCACACAACAACTAGTATAGAAAATAACTTTTTGAGCTTCGGGCATCTTCTGAAGTTTGAGTGTATTGCGTCTATCAAACTCTTCTTCATCATAGTATCTGCTGCAACGGTATCTCCAATATTCCATGATGTTATCCTGCAAGAAAGTGTTAGTAGAAAATAATTCCTCAGGTGTTTACACTCGTGTTTAATCCCTCTTGGCAATTGATGTAACACTCAGCCTTTTACCTCTCCTAATTCAACTTCGGTTTATAAGTCAGGATCTAAATAAACAAATTAAACAAATCAAACAAACCAAATCAGTGAAATAATTCTAAGGAATTTCAAAGAAACCCTAAGAGAAAAAAAGATAGGTTAACAATTCTCGAGGCAAAATAGACTCCAAGAAGAAAAGAAAGATCACACACAGAACAAGACTTGTATGTGTTTGAATATTGGCACAAGTTGAGTAATTCTGAAACAATAATTACCCAACACAAGGAAAAGCTCAATTCGACAAATATAAGCAAAGAAAAACCCGAATTCCTGCAAAAAAGATGTAAGTCAATTCACTTACAAAACAGCACACCCAAATCGAATTTGTTACCCTTTCCTTACAATTTGATTTCAACAATTCATATTAGCCACTTCCAACAATTCCAATCAACCCAAAACCCAGCCAATTCAACAAATAATTGACCAAATCAATTCGGCCTAAAGCAGATCCTGCAACCACAATTTCCAAAATTGCAATTCCAATCAGCAATAATAACAATTCCAGAAACCCTAATTTCAGAAACCCTAATTTTCAACCAAGTCGACTTGCTCTTTTTTTTTTAAAAAAAAACTGATGTCGACAGCAACAAAACACAAAACCAACTCTTTTTTTTTATATAATAATGTCGACAGCAAGATAATTAAATTCGACTCTTTTTTTATTTTCGTGAACAGTAATGATTAGGGTTTACTGTTCCGATGAACAGTAACTCGACATTTTTTTTAAATAAAGTGAACAGTAACATCGACTAGGGTTTATGAAGAACCGAACTGAAAAACTGACAAAAACAACAAGATAGGCCACGAATTGAATGAAAACACAATTGACAGAAACAAAAACGAAAAGAGATATGATTGATTGAAACCTGCTCTGCTACCAAAAGATGATACGGCAGGAACCCTAGAATCAGCACCAGAATTCCTACTAATCAGATTGTGGTCCCGACCTTCAATCTCAATCAAACTAAGCAATTCTCCACCCCTTATTCCTCCTCAAATCGGCATGAACAGAAATAAGAAAGCTTGAAATCACCAAAAATGTCGTCACCCCTGAACCCTAATCAGCAAGAGAACAGAAACAACAACAAGGAATTAGAAACACGCCACAGATTTGTAAAACAGATAAGTAAATCTAATCCCTAAAATAAACCAAGAGAATCAGCACTCAAGGTTTCCAAGAGCATCAACACTCAAGGTAAAAGTTTGAATCACTCAAACTAAAAAGAAGCTCTCAAAGAGTAACCGCCTTTTTTATTAAAATTCATCATCCCCCTAATTCTGAAAGTAAAGAAAGTATTTATACTAATCCTAGGTCGTCACCTAATAGGGCCAAGTCAGCCACACCCTATTCCAAACCCTAAAGTGACCGAAACCCTAACCCTAATTGGACTAGGTTTTAATTGAGCCCACATAACTTGGTCACTAATTAAAACCTTACAATAAAAACCAATTAACTGAACTAAAGCCCACAAATAATAACCCAAATATAGTCCAAGACAAAATTACAAACCCAAAAAATAATAAAACGCAACTAAAAACACTTTAGCCCAAATAATAAAAACTAAATCGAATTTCCGGACAGAATCTGTCCGTCGACTTCAAGCGCATTTTAATAAATAAAAACGGCCGATTCAGCTTCTAGGCTCAACATCAAATTTATAGATCTTCGTCTTATCTTTCCAGAGAGTCCAAGATCGCAGCAATCCAAGCTGTAGAGCTCGAGATATGAATTTATTACCGATACTGCACGGTCCAGGAATTTCTAATGAGCAATCTCCAAATCCACCATGTCATTACGATGGATTCTACTGAGGCTAAATATGGGGATGATTTATAAGGATTTTTGGATGCCTTCCCCGGACATTTTGAGCTCATCTAAGATGCTTTTCCATTTTTCCCGATTTACGGGATTTTAATTGTCCAAAAATAAAAAGTTGGACTTCCACATATCAGAAAAATCTTAAATTTTTCAGGTAGTTGGACTGCATTTTTTTTCGTGTGTGTACAAAATTTAAGCTCAAAAATCAAATTTTCAGCTTAAAACTCAAAAATCGCACCAATAGCGCACCAATGGCGCACCACTGAGCAATCTCCAAATCCACCTTATCAAATGCTACCTAAGATGATTGCAAAAGTATGGGGAAGAGTTTTAAGCATTATTAGATGCCTTCCTCAGCTATTTTGAGGTCATCTGAGGTGCTTTTCCAGTTTTCCCGATTTACGAGATTTTAATTGTTCCAAAAATAAAAAATCGGACATCCACTTCTAAGAAAAAATCTGAAAATTTGCAGGTAGTAGGACTGGATTTTTATTCATATGTGTAAAAATTTTTAGGTCAAAAATCAAAAACTAAAATTTCAGCTCAAAACTCAAAAATCGCAACAATAGCGCACCAATGGCGCACCAATAGCGCACCAATGAGAAACCTCCAATTCCACCATGTCAAATGCTAATTAAGAAGATTCCACAAATATGAGGAAGATTTTTAAGGATTATTAGATGCCTTCCTCGGACATTTTGGGGTCATTTGAGGTGCTTTTCCAATTTTCCCGATTTACGGGATTTTAATTGTTCCAAAAATTTAAAAGTCGGACTTCCACGTCTCAGAAAAATCTGAATTCTTGTAGGTAGCTGACTGGAATTTAATTCGTGTGTGTACTAAATTTCAGCTCAAAACTCAAAAATCAAAATTTCAGCTCAAAACTCAAAAATCGCATCAATAGCACACCAATGGCGCACCAAAGAGCAATCTCCAAATCCACCATGTCTAATGCTACCTATGATGATTCCAAAAATATGGGGATGATTTATAAGGGTTTTTGGATGCCTTCCTCGGACATTTTGAGGTCATCTGAGGTGCTTTTCCATTTTTTTCTATTTACGGGATTTTAATTGTTCCAAAAATAAAAAGTCGAACTTCCACATCTCAGACAAATCTGAAATTTTGCAGGTAGTTAGATTGGATTTTTATTGGCGTGTGTACAAAATAGCAGCTCAAAACTCAAAAATAAAAAATTTCAGCTCAAAACTCAAAAAGCGCATCGATAGCGCACCAATGGCGCACCAACGAGCAATCTCCAAATCCACCATGTCAAATGCTACCTAAGATGACTCCGAAAATATGGGGATGATTTATACGGATTTTTGGAAGCCTTTCCCGAACATTTTGAGCTCGTCTAAGGTGCATTTCCATTTTTCCCGATTTACGGGATTTTAATTGTTCCAAAAATAAAAAGTCCGACTTCCACTTCACAGAAAAGTGGAAAAATTTTTCAGGTAGTTGGATTCGAATTTTATTGATGTGCGTGCAAAATTTCAGCTCAAAATTCAAAATTTAAAATTTCCATTTTTTCTGATTTACGGGATTTTAGTAGATCCAAAAATAAAAAGTCGGATTTCCACATCTCAGAAAAATCTGAAATTTTGCAGGTAGTTGGACTGGATTTTTATTCGTGTGTGTACAAAATTTTAGCTCAAAACTCAAAATCAAAATTTCAGCTCAAAACTCAAAAATCGCACTAATGGTGCACAGTGGTGCACCAATGAGCATTCTCCAAATCCACCATGTCAAATGCTACCTAAGATGGTTCCACAAATATGGGAATGATTTGTAAGGATTTTTGGATGCCTTCGTCGGACATTTTGAGCTCATCTGAGGTGCTTTTCCATTTTTTTCCAGTTTACGAGATTTGAATTGTTCCAAAAATAAAAAATCGGACTACCACTTCTCAAAAAAATCTGAAAATTTTCAGGTAGTTGGATTGGATTTTTATTGGTGTGTGTGCAAAATTTCAGCTCAAAACTCAAAAATAAAAATTTCAGCTCAAAACTAAAAAATCGCATCTATAGCGCACCAATGAGCAATCTGCAAATCCCCCATGTCAAATACTACCTAAGATGATTCCACGAATATGGGGATGACTTATAATGATTTTTGGATCCCTTCCTCGGACGTTTTGAGGTCATCTAAGGTGCTTTTCCATTTTTTTCCAATTTACGGGATTTTAATAGTTCCAAAAATAAAATGTCTGACTTCCACTTCTCAGAAAAATTGCAAATTTTGCAGGTAGTTGGATTTGATTTTTATTGGTATATGTGCAAAATTTTAGCTCAAAATTCAAAAATCAAAAGTTTTTATTTTTTTTACGCAATTTTAATTGTTCCAAAAATAAAATGTCGGACTTCCACATCTCAGAAAAATCTGAAATTTTGGCAGGTAGTTGGATTGGATTTTTATTCTTGTGTGAACAAAATTTCAGCTCAAAACTCAAAAATCAAAATTTCAGTTCAAAACTCAAAAATCGCACAAATGGCGCACTAATGGCGCCCCAATAGCGCATCAATGGCGCCCCAATAGCGCCGCAATGGCGCCTCAATGGCGCCCCAACGGCGCCCCAGTAGCGCACCAATGGCCCAGTGAACCAATGCATAAGAGCAATCTGTTAGTCCAGATAGGCCCCGGGGGGGGTGGGGGGGGGGGGCGGGGTGGTGAATCAGGCTACCCTTTAATTGCGGTTGGTTTCTGGTTTGGTTTCTGAAAAACCAAATGGTTTCTTCACAAACCACTCACTCACAAAACTAACAGTAATCACAAGCAGAATTATGAGAGAGCAGAGGGAAGAGTGAATATTACACAGTGATTTTAGAGTGGTTCCCCCTCACCAGGTACTCCACTACCTAAAGGACCCTCCTTTAGGATTTCAAACCCTCACTAACTTAGGCTTTTGCGGGATCAGCCTCAACCTATTACAGAAACCAAGCTTTTGCAGGCTAAGCTCAAACCTTTACATACACAAGCTTTTGCAGGCTAAGCTCTAACCTTTACAAGTTTTTCCCAGGCTAAACTCTAACCTTTACTCAAATCAAAACCCTGATTTGAG
>JAKUCV010000344.1:0-14166 GCA_028386065.3 Turnera subulata | reverse complement strand
CCAAGCCTCTTTGAACTTCTCAGACCTTTCAGCACTTGCAACCCTAGATTGGGTGGCGAGTTTAGAGGTGTGCAAGCTTTTTGAGGTGTGCAAGCTTGGCAGCCTCAATCTCTTCTCGACTTTGTGGCTTTGATTCGGAAGTGTTGGATGAGGAGTAAGTTTGTTCATAAACATTCTTCTTAGACTTGGCTGTTTTGGTGTTTCGTTTCCTCATCTTGCAAGTGTTTGGATTTGATAGCAACTCAGGTTTGGAATAGAGAAGGAGTTTTAGGGATAGAGTTTTGAGTCAATAGAAGTTATGTTGATGAAGAAGAGTGAGTGGGGTAAAGATGAAGTGGATGTAACTGGTTAAGGGAAGTGGATTACTGGAGAAGGAGTGGCAAAGGAATCGGAACAGATCACAGGTAGAAGTAACGGTCAAATGCATTTACTTCTCCCCCCACCTTTTCAGCTTTTGTCGGGTATGACCCACCGTGGTCCCCAACTGTTTGAAACTTTTGGACCACTTTGACCTTTATCTTATACCAGCAAAGATCCTGTGATTAACCCCACCAGATATCATCATTTTAACTTTCCCAAAATACTTAGATTTGCTCCCCCAACTTGCCAAGATGCCATTGTCCGATGGGTAATAACTGCTGGACAATTGGTTTTTCCCTAAAACCAAGTTACCTTCTGTTCACAAACTGAAAGCTTCCTAGGCGCCCAAAATTCAAATTATTTTCATTTGAATCCATCAGAGTCCTGATTTAGAATTCCCGCCTGAAGAGATGTTTTTGCTCATTGGATAATGACTGCAGAATATTTTGTTTCTCCAAAGATCAAGATTATCCATTCTTCCATTTGCCTTAACTGATGATCATAATGCCTCAAGATATTTCCTCATATGCCAAAATATAATGTGAACGTGTGTGTATGAGGTGTAATTGAATGCAATAAGACTAATATGGTCATGTATGCACATAATAAGAGGATGCATGGTTTGTTCAAAGACCAAGTATAAAACCAAGTAAAAACCAAGCATAAAACCAAGTACCAAACCAAGTAAGCATAAGAGTCATGGTAAGTTACACATTCCAAGTTCAAGTCTGATCTTGGTGAATTGATCCTCTTTGAGTGGCTTTGTAAAGATATCAGCAAGCTGATTTTCAGTTTTCACGAATTCAATTGCCACATCCTTTTTCAATACATGGTCTCGGATAAAATGATGCCTCACTTCGATGTGCTTGGTCCGAGAGTGTTGTACAAAATTCTTAGTCAAATTGATGGCACTGGAGTTGTCACAATAGATGGGAACACAATTAAATGTTAGTCCATAATCAGAAAGAGTTTGTTTCATCCATAGGACTTGTGCACAACAAGCTCCTGCAACAACATATTCAGCCTCAGTGGTGGATGTTGCAACCGAATTTTGCTTCTTGCTTGAACAAGACACAAGGGATTGTCCAAGTAATTGACAAGTTCCACTTGTGCTTTTTCTATCTAGGGTACATCTTGCAAAATCTGCATCTGAATAGCTTGTTAGCTCAAAAGAGTTAACTTTGGGATACCATAAACCAAGCGAAGGTGTGCCCTTAAGATATTTGAATATGCGCTTAATTGCCTTAAGATGGGATTGTTTTGGACATGATTGAAACCTTGCACATAAGCACACACTAAACATTATATCAGGTCTAGTGGCTGTGAGATATAGAAGACTACCTATCATACCCCTGTATAATTTTATATCAACATCCTTACCGTGTTCATCCTTGTCAAGTTTGGTGGGTGTACTCATTGGAGTGGGGCTAGGCTTGGTTTCTGACAAACCAAACCGCTTCAGTAACTCATGAGTGTACTTAGCTTGATTGATGAAGAAACCTACATCAAGTTGCTTAACTTGAAAGCCCAGAAAGAAATTGAGCTCACCCATCATGCTCATCTCAAATTCACTGTGCATGAGGCTTTCAAATTCCTTACAAAGTAGATCATTAGTAGCACCAAATAAAATATCATCAACATAGCTTTGCACAATGATGACATCACGTTTGTCAGACTTAACAAACAATGTTGAATTGACTTTTCCTCTAGAAAATTCTTTAGAAACCAAGTATGAGCTTAACCTATCATACCAAGCCCTAGGTGCTTGCTTAAGTCCATATAATGCCTTTTTAAGCTTGAATACATGTTCTGGATGTTCATGACTTTCAAAACCAGGTGGTTGTTCAACATATACTTCTTCTAGAATATATCCATTTAAGAATGAACTCTTAACATCCATTTGATATAGCTTAAAGGATCTATATGATGCAAATGCAAGTAACATGCGAATGGACTCTAGTCTAGCAACAGGAGCAAAGGTCTCATCATAATCAATACCCTCTTCTTGATTATACCCTTGAGCAACTAACCTTGCTTTGTTTCTTACCACAATACCTGATTTATCAAGTTTATTTCTGAAGACCCATTTGGTACCAATGACTGGATGTTCAACAGGTCTTGGCACAAGCTCCCAAACTTCGCTTCTTTTGAATTGGTTCAGCTCTTCTTGCATTGCCATAATCCAATTCTCATCAAGAATGGCTTCTTTTGCACTTTTGGGTTCAACTTGAGAGAGGAATGCAAGATGCGAATTGATATTGTGCAGTGAGGATCTGGTAGTCACTCCTTTATTTAGATCACCAAGGATAACATCAGTTGTATGTCCCCTGGGTGCCCTAATGTTTCCATGGGAAGTTGATCCTTCTGCTACATTTGGTTCTTCACCAGAACTACTTGGTTGGATCACTGGTTCCAGGCGTGGTTGGACGCTTGGTTCCACTCTTGGTTCCAACACAGAAGGTGTAGGTGGTGCCAGCACAGGTGGTTCATTCTCCTTTTCCACAGAATTCTCACTATTGACAATATGTGGTTGTTCATCAGATGCTATGTCAGTATCTATATCATCACTTTCATCACAAGGGTCAATTTCATCAAATACAACATGCATGGTTTCTTCTACAACCAAGGTTTTTTTATTATACACTCTATATGCCTTACTAGTAAGTGAATACCCAAGGAAAACACCATCATCAGATTTAGCATCAAATTTATCAAGGTTATCCTTAGTATTAAGTATATAACATTTAGACCAAAAAACACGAAAGTAACTGATGCTTGGTTTCTTATCAAACCATATCTCATAAGGGGTCTTTTCAATTAAAGGACGTAAGGATACTCTATTTAGAATGTAGCATGCTGTGTTTACACCCTCTGCCCAAAAATATACAGGTAACTTATGCTCATTAAGCATAGTTCTAGCCATTTCTTGCAAAGTTCGATTCTTCCTTTCAACTACCCCATTTTGTTGAGGCGTTCTAGGAGTCGAAAAGGTGTGTTCAATACAACTTTGCTCACAGAAGTGTTTAAAGACAAGGTTATCAAATTCACCTCCATGATCACTTCTAATTTTAGAAATTTTATAGCCTTTTTCATTTTGTAGACGCCTAACAAGAGTACCAAATTCATAGCATGCATGATCTTTCTGTGCAAGAAATAATACCCATGTATACCTTGAATAATCATCCACAATCACAAATACATAACTCTTACCACCTAGACTTACTGTTCTCATAGGTCCAAACAAGTCAATATGCAATAGCTCAAGGGGCCTAGATGTAGAAATAGTATGCTTAGGTTTAAAGGAACTTTTAACCTGTTTTCCAAGCTGACAGGCTCTGCATGAGGTTTCTTTCTCATACTTGAGCTTAGGCAGACCTCTTACCAACTCCTTCTTGGAAAAATTTGAGATGAGCTCCAAATTTGCATGGCCAAGCCTTCTGTGCCAAAGGGTTGGTGTCTCTGTTCTTGCACTTAAACATTTGAACTCAGGGTCAGAAACATTGCATAAGTTTATAGAATATATGTTGCCTTTTCTGTTGCCAACAAAAACCACTTGGTTTTTGTCTAAAACCAAACATCTAGAAGTTTCAAAAACAACCCTATATCCTTTATCACATAACTGGCTAATACTTAGCAGATTATACTTCAGATTATCAACAAATAAAACATGCTCAATAACAGGGTTAGAACCAACATTACCAAGACCAAGGATTTTCCCTTTTGACTTATCACCAAAAGTTACATTACCTCGGTCCTTCTCAGCTAGGGATGAGAACATGGATAAGTCTCCCGTCATATGCCTTGAACACCCACTGTCCAAGATCCATTCATCCCTAGTATCCTGTCAATATGATCAAGCTTTAGGTACCCAAACAAACTTGGGTCCTTCAGGGTTAGGCTTGGTTCCTTTCGAAACCCACACATACTTCACATTACTGTTTCTCTTCTTAAACCAACAAGTTCTAATACCATGACCAGCTTTACCAGAACAATAGCATGTAATATGAGATGCATTGAATCCATGTGAATGCATTGATAGTTTCTCCTAGGTGGATACATGTTTGTCCTTGGTGTATATGGTTTTCCAGACCTAGTTCGAACGAATGGCACATACTGGTTTGGTTTGTTAAAAACCACACTGGAATCCTTTGGTTTGTATGCCTTGTTAGGAGATCTGTGTCTATATTGCATTCTGGATCCTATCTTAGCATTCTTAGCAGTCTGATATTGTTTGTTAGCATGCACATAAGTAGTTACAGGCACATCAGATCCCGCCTTGACAAAATGCACAGAAGTGTTTGGTTTTTCAAAAACCACGTGTGTAGCCCCTATTCCTTCTTTCTGCACAGAGTGTCTTTGCTGTCCTAACAATATATTTAGATTTTCAGTTCCACTGGTGAATTTCTCAAGAGACTGTTTAAGATCTCTAACTTCCTCTTTAAGCTTACTATTCTCCATGACCAACAACTCACTATTAGCATTACTAGAAGCATTTAATTTTTCTAGTTCACTATGAGCAACTTTTTCAGCTTTTAGAGTTTCATATGACCTACAAACTTCAGTATGAGCAGTATCAAGCTTTTCATATGCATTTCTATGTGCATCAGCATCATATTCAAGTAAATCAATGCGTTTCTTATATGCTTTGTTCTTTTTAAGAACTTCCTTATATCTATCATGCAATTCAGCAAAAGCATCTTGTAATTCATCAAAAGTAAAGTCAGGTGAGTCATCTACCTCAGAATCTTCTTGAGCCATGAGACACAAGTTTGCATCCTCATCTGCCTCAGAATCACTTGAAGAATCCGAGTCATCCCAAGCAAACATGACCTTCTTCCCTTTGATTTTTGAAGAATCATATCTGTTATTCTTTTGGTAGGGACACTCTAATTTGATGTGACCAGGGCGGTTGCAACCAAAGCATGTCAGGGGGTCCCTTTTTGGCTCATCAATCTTCACACTTTTAGGACTTTTTCCCTTGAGTTGCTTCTTCTTGAAGTATCTTACAAATCTCTTTGTAAGGAGTGCAACATCTAAATCACTATCATCATTAGAATCTTGGGATTTTAAGGCCAGGTCCTTCTTCTTTGGTTCCTTGGTTTCAAGCTTGGAACCATGCACTATAAGCTTGCCAGTCAGCTCATCATAAGTGAGAGTGTTCAAGTTCTGAGCTTCTTCTATGGCAGTAACCTTGGGCTCCCATTCCTTAGGTAGAGACCTAAATACCTTTGCAATCTTCTCTCTGTGTGTGATAACCTTTCCAAGAGTTGCAAGACTGTTGCACATAATTATGAAGCGAGTATCCATCTCCTGTATGGTTTCACCAGAAACCATCTGAAACAGTTCATAGTCCCTCATGAGACGATTGAGCCTTGACTCCTTCACTTGGTTTGTGCCTTCATGAATGACACATAGAAGCCTCCAGATCTCATAGGCAGTTTCACAAGATCTGACTCTTTGAAACTCACTCTCACTTATTTCAAGAAGAAGCACATTCTTTGCTTGAGCATCAAGCTTAGCCTTTCTGAGCTCCTCATCTGACCAGAACTGCATATCCCATAGTGGTCTGGCATAAGGATGCTGGACTATATTCCACATCTCTAGATCTTTGCCTTCAAGGAAGATCTTCATTCTGAACTTCCAGTAATCAAAGTTTGCACCATCGAAGTAGGGTGCTTTGTTGATGCTATTACCCTCATAAGCCATGATCTTTGCCTCTGGATGTTACTCCTTGTACTGAGGACGTGGCTCCGCTACCAGTTGTTAGCCCAGATAGGCCTGAGAGGGGGGGGGGGGGTGAATCAGGCTACCCCTTAATTGCGGTTGGTTTCTGAAAAACCAAATGGTTTCTTCACAAACCACTCACTCACAGAACTAACAGTAATCACAAGCAGAATTATAAGAGAGCAGAGGGAAGAGAGAAAATGACACAGTGATTTTAGAGTGGTTCCCCCTCACCAGGTACTCCACTACCTAAAGGACCCTCCTTTAGGATTTCAAACCCTCACTAACTTAGGCTTTTGCGAGATCAGCCTCAACCTATTACAGAAACCAAGCTTTTGCAGGCTAAGCTCAAACCTTTAAATAGCTTTTGCAGGCTAAGCTCTAACCTTTACAAGTTTTTTCCAGGCTAAACTCTATCCTTTACTCAAATCAATACCCTGATTTGAGGACCCAACAATACTACACTAGTCTTGCCTAAATACTCTACCCTTTGTAAGGACTTGGAGAACAAGATTAAGCACAAATTCAAAGCTCTCAAGAACAGCAAGAACACAACAGGTATAAGCTCAAATGGCTGGGTTGAGGAAGAAAGATATGCAATGGCCTTCCATATATAGTGCTTGAGTTGGTGGGGGTAGGTGAGATATTTTTCTCTTCCTCCAACGGCTACAATCTCCCATGAAGCTCCAGATTAGACCTTGATGCTCTGCAGGATGCAGCTGCTTCATTTTGAGGAAGTCCACTCTCCATTTGCCTCCATTATACTAAGACTTTCCATTTTTGGCAATTCGGACCACAAAGTTGGACCACATGGTCCCCTTCACACAATTGATCAAAGAGAGGTGAAAGATAAGGGTTGAAGTCTTCTCTCCAGTGTTGGACCATTTTTTCTGCTCGTTGGAGTAGTTGGGAGTTGGCCATAATTGCTGTATGGACCATTGGGGACCACTTGGCCACTTGCAGCTGGGACCACGATGTTGTCAAACAGGTGTGGTTTCTTCTGAAACCAAGCTGAAAACCAAGCTGCGAGAAAACTCAACACAAGTATATATGACAAACATCTAATCCAGTTTGTTAGTCATCAAAATCATAATATATCAACACACTAAACATGGTTAACTATGGATTAACACTAACTAAAGTATTAGACCCATGTTTAGGCTAAAACAATCTCCAAATCCACCATGTCAAATGCTACCAAAGATCATTGAAAAAGTATGGGGATGATTTATAAGGATTTTTGGATGCCTTCCTCAGACATCTTGAGCTCATCTGAGGTGCTTTTCCATTTTTTCCGATTTATGGGATTTTAATTGTTCGAAAAAATAAAAAGTCCGACTTCCACATCTCAGAAAAATCACAAAATTTTGCAGGTAGTTGGATTGAATTTTTATTGGTCTGTGTGCAAAATTTCAGCTCAAAATTTAAAAATCAAAATTTACATTTTTTCTAATATACGGAATTTTAATTGTTCCAAAAAAAAAAGTCGGACTTCCACATCTCAGAAAAATCTGAAATTTTGCAGGTAGTTGGACTGGATTTTTAATTGTGTGTGTACAAAATTTCAGCTACAATCTCAAAAATAAAAATTTCAGCTCAAAACTCAAAAATAAATATTTCAGCTCAAAACTCAAAAATCGCGCCAATAGCTCACCAACGACACACTAATGAGCAATCTCCAAATCCACCAAGTCAAATGCTACCTAAGATGATTCCACAAATATGGGGATGATTTACAAGGATTTTTGGATGCCTTCTCGGGACAATTTGAGCTTATCTGAGGTGCTTTTCCATTTTTCCCGATTTACGGGATTTTAATTGTTCCAAAAGTAAAAAGTCGGACTTCCACTTCTAAGAAAAATCTGAAATTTTGCAGGTAGTTGGATTGGATATTCATTGGTGTGTGTACAAAATTTCTGCACAAAACTCAAAAATCAAAATTTCAGCTCAAAACTCAAAAATCGCACCAATGGCGCACCAATGGCGCCCCAATGGTGCCCCAATAGCGCACCAATAGCCCAGTGAACCAATGCATAAGAGGAATCTCCAAATCCACCATGCCAAATGCGGCCTAAGACGATTCCACAATTATGGGGATGATTTATAAAGATTTTTGGTTGCCTTCCTCGGACATATTGAGCTCATCTGAGATGCTTTTCCATTTTTCCCGATTTACGGGATTTAAATTGTTCCAAAAATAAAATGTCGGACTTCCACTTCTCAAAAAAGACAGAAATTTTGCAGGTAGTTGGCTTGGATTTTCATTGGTGTGTGTACAAAATTTCTGCACAAAACTCAAAAATCAAAATTTCAGCTCAAAACTCAAAAATCGCACTAATGGCGCCCCAATAGCGCATAAATGGCGCACCAATGTCCCAGTAAACCAATGCATAAGAGCAATCTCCAAATCCACCACGTAAAATGCTACCTAAGATGATTCCAAAAATATAGGGATGATTTATAAGGATTTTTGGATGCCTTCTTCGGACATTTTGAGGTCGTCTGAGGTGCTTTTCCATTTTTTTTCCGATTTACAGGACTTTAATTGTTCCAAAAATAAAAAGTTCAATATCCACATAACAAAAAAATATGAAATTTTTCAGGTAGTTGGATTGGATTTTTGTTGGTGTGTTTACAAAATTTCAGATCAAAATTCAAAATTCAAAATTCAAATTTTTTCTGATTTATGAGATTTAAAATTTTCCAAAAATAAAAAGTCGGACTTCCATATCTCAGAAAAATCTGAAATTTTGCAGGTAGTTGGATTGGATTATTAATCGTGTGTGTAAAAAATTTCAGCTAAAAACTCAAAAATCGCACCAACAGCGCACCAATGGCGCACCATTGAGCAATCTCCAAATCCACCATGTCAAATGCTATCTAAGATGATTTCACAAATATGGGGACGATTTATAAGGATTTTTGGATCCCTTCCTCGGACATTTTGAGGTCATCTGAGGTGCTATTCCATTTTTTCGGATTTACGGGATTTTAATTGTTCCAAAAATTAAAAGTTGGACTTCCACATCTCAGAAGAATTTGAAATTTTGCAGGTAGTTGGAGTGAATTTTTTTTCATGTGTGTACAAAATTTCAGCTCAAAACTCAAAAAACGCACCAATAGCGCACCAATGGCGCACCAATGAGCAATCTCCAAATCCACCATGTCAAATTCGACCTAAGATGATTCCACAAATATGGGGATGATTTATAAGGATTTTTGGTTGCCTTCCTCGGACATTTTGAGGTCATCTGAGGTGCTTTTCCATTTTTTCCGATTTACGGGACTTTAATTGTTCCAAAAGTAAAAAGTGGGACTTCCACATCTCAGAAAAATCTGAAATTTTGCAGGTAGTTGGACTGGATTTTTATTCATGTGTGTAAAAAATTTCAGCTAAAAACTCAAAAATCGTACCAATAGCTCACCAATGGCGCACCAATGAGCAATCTCCAAATCCACAATGTCAAATGCTACCTAAGATGATTCCACAAATATGGGGATGATTTATAAGGATTTTTGAATCCCTTCCTCGGACATTTTTAGGTCATCTGAGGTGCTTTTCCATTTTTTCCGATTTAGGGGATTTTAATTGTTCGAAAAATAAGAAGTCCAACTTCCACTTCTCAGAAAAATTGCAAATTTTGCAGGTAGTTGGATTGGATTTTTATTGGTGTGTGTGCAAAATTTCTGCTCAAAATTAAAAAATAAAAATTTCAGCTCAAAACTCAAAAATCGCACCAATAGCGCACCAATGGCGCACCAATGAGCAATCTCCAAATCCACCATGTCAAATACTACCTAAGATGATTCCAAAAATATGGGGATGATTTATAAGAATTTTTGGTTGCCTTCCTGGGACAAATCAATAGACCAAGGACTATACTTAAATTTATTATATTAGTTGCGAAAATATCAGTATTCAACCTAATACTTCCGATAGAAGACGAGTGAACCAAGGAAAGGAAAGAGTCGCTTACATTTTTCATATGATCTCCTCTTCTCTTATAGACAGATTAATTACTAACCTTTTTTTTAATTGTTAATTTCGAATCAAATTAAGAACAATACAGCTTTGAATTCGGTATTAGCTCTTGGGTTATTTGTGAAATATATCCTTTGCCTTTATTCCAAAACTTCCTTAAAAAAGTTTCAAAAAGAGGGACGGAAGAAAACGAGTTGGTATACTAATTCCTCATCCTCAAATCCGTCCTTCCGGGGGTGATTGTCGCAAGAAAAGTAAAATTAGGTAACATATTGAGCTCATCTGAGCTGCTTTTCTATTTTTCCTGATTTACGGGATTTAAATTGTTCCAAAAATAAAAAGTCGGACTTCCACTTCTCAAAAAAATCTAAAACTTTTCAGGTAGTTGTGTTGGATTTTTATTGGTGTGTGTACAAAATTTAAGCTCAAAACTCAAAACTCGCACCATTGGCGCCGCAACGGCGCCCCAATAGCGCCCCAATAGCGCATCAATGGCCCAGTGAAGCAATGCATAAGAGCAATCTCCAAATCCACCATGTCAAATGCTACCTAAGATGATTCCAAAAATATGGGGATGATTTATAAGGATTTTTGGATGCCTTTCCCGGATATTTTGAGCTGATCTAAGGTGCTTTTCCATTTTTCCGATTTACGGTATTTTAATTGTTCCAAAAATAAAAAGTCGGACTTCCACTTCTCAGAAAAATCTGAAATTTTACAGGTAGTTGGAATGGATTTTTATTCATGTGTGTACAAAATTTCAGCTCAAAACTGAAACATCAAAATTTCAGCTCAAAACTCAAAAATCGCACCATCGGTGCACCAATAGCGCACCCATGGCCAGTGAACCAATGCATAAGAGCAATATCCAAATCCACCATGTCAAATTCTACCTTAGATGATTCCACAAATATGGGAATGATTTATAAGGGTTTTTGGATGCCTTCCCCAGGCATTTTAAGCTCATCTAAGTTGCTTTTCCATTTTTCCCGATTTACATGATTTTAATTGTTCCAAAAATAAAAACTCAGACTTCCACTTCTCAGAAAAATCTGAAAGTTTGCAGGTAGTTGGATTGGAGTTTTTTTGGTGTGTGTACAAAATTTCAGCGCAAAACTCAAAAATCATAATTTCATCTCAAAACTCAAAAATCGCACCATTGGCACACCAATGAGCAATCTCCAAATCCACCACGTTAAATTCGACCTAAGATGATTCCACAAATATGGGGATGATTTTTAAGCATTTTTGGTTGCCTTCCACGGACATTTTGACGTCATCTAAGGTGCTTTTCCATTTTTCCCAATTTTTGGGATTTTAATTGTTCCAAAAATTTAAAAGTCGGACTTCCACATCTCAGAAAAATCTGAAACGTTGCAGGTAGTTGGACTGGATTCTTATTCGTGCGAGTCCAAAATTTCAGCTCAAAACTCAAAAATCAAAATTTCAGCACAAAACTCAAAAATCGCACCAACAGCGCACCAATGAGCAATCTCCAAATCAACGATGTCAAATGCTACCTAAGATGATTCCACAAATGTGGGGATGATTTATAAGGATTTTTGGATGCCTTCCATGGACATTCTGAGGCCATCTAAGGTGCCTTTTTTCCCGAATTACTAAATTTTAATTGTTCGAAAAATAAAAGGTCCAACTTCCACATCTCAGAAAAATTGCAAATTTTGCAGGTAGTTGGATAGAATTTTTATTGGTGTGTGTGCAAAATTTCAGCTCAAAATTCAAAAATCTAAATTTGCATTTTTTCTGATTTACGAAATTTTAATTGTTCCAAAAATAAAAATCTGACTTCCACATTTCAGAAAAGTCTGAATTTTTGCAGGTAGTTGGAGTGAATTTTTGTTCGTGTGTGTACAAAACTTCAGCTTCAGACTTAAAAATCAAAATTTCAGCACAATACTCAAAAATCGCACCAATAGCGCACCAATGGCGCGCCTATGGCGCCCCAATAGCGCACCAATGGCGCACCAATGAGCAATCTCCAAATCCACCATGTCAAATGCGACCTAAGATGATTCCACAAATATGGGGATGATTTATAAGGATTTTTTGTTGCCCTCCTCGGACATATTGTGCTCGTCTGAGGTGCTTTTCCATTTTTCCCGATTTACGGTATTTAAATTGTTATAAAAATAGAAAGTCGGCCTTCCACATCTCAGAAAAATCTGAAATTTTGCAGGTAGTTGGCTTGGAATTTTATTGGTTGGTGTACAAATTTTAAGCTCAAAACTCAAAAGTTGCACCAATGGCGCCCCAATAGCGCACCAATTGTGCCCCATTAGCGCACCAACGGCCAGTGAACCAATGCATAAGAGCAATCTCCAAATCCACCATGTAAAATGCTACCTAAGATGATTCCACAAATATGGAGATGATTTATAAGAATTTTTGGATGCCTTCCCCGGACATTTTGAGCTCATCTAAGGTGCTTTTCCATTTTTCTCGATTTACGGGATTTTAATTGTTCCAAAAATAAAAAGTCGGACTTCCACATCTCAGAAAAATCTAAAATTTTACAGACTGGATTTTTATTCGTGTGTGTACAAAATTTCAGCTCAATACTCAAAAATCAAAATTTCAGCTCTAAACTCAAAAATCACACCAATAGCGCACCAATGGCGCACCAATGAGCAATCTCCAATTCCACCATGTCAAATGCGACCTAAGATGACTCCAAAAATATGGGGATGATTTATAAGGATTTTTGGATGCCTTCCTCGGACAATTTGCGGTCATCTGAGGTTCTTTTCCATTTATTCCGATTTACGGGATTTTAATTGTACCAAAAATAAAAAGTCGGACTTCCACATTTCAGAAAAATCTGAAATTTTGCAGGTAGTTGGCTTGGGTTTTTATTGGTGTGTGTACAAAATTTAAGCTCAAAAATCAAAAATTGCACCAATGGCGCCCCAATAGCGCACCAATGGCCGAGTGGACCAATGCATAAGAGCAATCTCCAAATCCACCATGTAAAATGCTATCTAAGATGATTCCACAAATATGGGGATGATTTATAAGGATTTTTGGATGCCATCCCCGGACATTTTGATCTCATCTATGGTGCTTTTCCATTTTTCTCGTTTTACGGGATTTTAATTGTTCCAAAAATAAAAATTCGGATTTCCACACCTCACAAAAATCTAAAATTTTACAGGTAGTTGGACTGGACTTTTATTCGTGTGTGTACAAAATTTCAGCTCAAAACTCAAAAATCAAAATTTCAGCTCAAAACTCAAAAATCGCATAAATAGCGCACCAATGGCGCACCAATGAGCAATCTCCAATTCCACCATGTCAATTGCTACCTAAGATGATTTAAAAATTATGGGGATGATTTATAAGAATTTTTGGATGCCTTCCTCGGACAGTTTGAGGTCTTCTGAGGTGCTTGTCCATTTTAGCCGATTTAAGGGATTTTGTTAGCCTAAACATGGGTCTAATACTTTAATTAGTGTTAATTCATAATTAATCATGTTTAGTGTGTTGATATATTATGATTTTGATGACTAACAAACTGTATTAGATGGTTGCCATATATACTTGTGTTGAGTTTTCTCGCAGGTTGGTTTTCAGCTTGGTTTTAGATGAAACCACACCTGTCTGTCAACATCGTGGTCCCAACTGCAAGTGGCCAAATGGTCCCAATGGTCCATACAGCAATTAAGGCCAACTCCCAACTACTCCAACGGGCAGAGAAAATGGTCCAACACTGGAGAGAAGTCTTCAACCCTTGTCTCTCACCTCTCTTTGATCAATTATGAGAAGGGGACCATGTGGTCCACACTTATGGTCCCGGATTGCTAAAAATAGAATGCTTTCAAGTAATTGAGCTGCAAAGAGAGTGGACTTCCAGAAATGAACCCAACACCAGCTAGTGGATTGAGGAGTCAACTCTGAAGACTGATTTGTACCACATAGCCGTTGGATGAAGAGCTGAAGAGTACTTTAGAGCCGTTGGATGAAGATCTTCCTACCTACCCCCACCAACTCAAGCACTATATAAGGAAGGCCATTGCATATCTTTCTTCCTCAACCCAGCCATTTGAAAACGTGCTATTGAGTTGATTCTTGAGCTTATACCT
>JAKUCV010000343.1:0-11362 GCA_028386065.3 Turnera subulata | reverse complement strand
GTGATAAGCATGTCTATGCTTGGGATGTCTATCCCGTGATTATTTTTGGGATGTCTATCCCTGGGTTCGTATTTTTGGGATGTCGATCCCTGGGTTCTCTGGATTTGGTCTGGCACCCGGAATATGTTGATAACCAGGTCTGACCTCTAGCTTATCCGTGACGGGGCCCGGAAAGATAAAATTGGAAAATTGGATTTTTATTTGAGCCTTTTGGTCTTGGACCGGTTTTGGGTCGAGTTTTTGGTTTGGCTGTTGTAACAGCCCGGGTAAAATTTAGATTTTTACCGGTACTGTTAAAGTCGTTTTACCGTGATTTACTGTTGAATTAATCTTGGGTAATTAATTCAAGGTAAATCGGGAGTCGTTTTTTGAAACCGAGGGTTTTCCCGCGCTTGTGATTTTCCTGCGGATTTTTCGGAACTAAGTTGGTATTTTTCGGGTTTCGAAATTTCTCAGAAAATGACACCGGAAAATAACTAAGGAGGTATCGGTTATTTTCTGGACCGGATCGGACACGCCCGTAATATGGACGAATTGTATTATTTGATTCACAAGACTAATAGTAAAAAAAAAAACAAAAACAGTTTAAAGCCCGGTGAGGAACCAGGAGAGGAAGAGAAGGAAAAAAGGAGAGAAAAAGAAGAGAGGAGAAAAAAAAGAAACCGGAGAAAGAAAAGAGAGGAAAGAAAGAAAAGAAAGAAAAAAAAAGAGTGGAAAAAGAAAGAAAAAAAAGGAAAGGAGAAGAGGAGGAGCAGGAGCCACAGCCGCCGCCGAGCCGGACCCCTTCCCCTGCACACCTCCACCCGCCTCGCCGTTCACCGCCGGTCCTTCCTTCTCCCTCGTCGCCCTCGCCCCCGCTGCCTCTGCCTTGCAGCGCCGCCTTCGTCTCCTCCCCACGCTGCTCGCATAATCGCCGCCACCGGGGAGACACCAACGAGCAACCGCGACCCGTTCCTCCTCCTGTCGCATCGCCTCTGCAGCCGACGAGCCCCGACACCGCATCTCTCCTTCCGTGCCGCGTCACGCCGCCAGTGCTGCTCGCCCGCCACCATGCTCCGTCCGTCGCACCCGTGGAGTCCGGGTCTTGAGGGTGATGACCCGATTCTCAAACGGGTCAGGCTGAGGATAGGTGGATGCTTGGGCCGAAATGGTGGTCTGGGCCTGGAACTTGTGCCTGGGCCGGGTTTTTGGGCTGAGGTTTGATGGGTAAGTGGGCTTGGAGTAGGACTTGGTGGGTTGGTTGTTTGGGTTGGACTTGGGCTGGGCATGGACTCACTGTTCATGGCCCAGTCCAGTAAAAAAAAAATAATATATATATATATATCTAATTATTTTCTGGAATAAAATCGATTTTGAAAAAAATATATATATTTTGAGGAAAAATACTGTAAGTTATATTTATAATATTTTCGAAAATATATTCACTTTGGTTCTTTGAAAATAAGATAACTATTATGTTGAAATATAATAATTTGGAAAATGTATATATACACATATGTTATCTTCTTCAGAAAATTATGGTAATTATTATTTTAGAAATTATAATTATTTTATGAAAATATAGTTTGAAAAGAGTTTTAATTAAAGTATGGTACCGAAATTATATTCGGAAATACGTACGGTTAATTATTTTTGGTAAAAGATAATAATAACGGATAAGTAACCGGGATGGGTACATTTCGTAAAATTGGCATCATGACATACTCTTATGTGCATTTATGTGAGTGTATTTTTTGTTGTATAGGTTTTTGGATATCGGGCCGTTTCCCGAGGAGCCGGCTTTGGACCGGTCATTACCTTCAGAGTTAAGAAATTGGCCAAGGTGAGGATGGATAAACCTTGATATGTGCCCGTAATGCTGTGTGTGTATCCTTGTTGTTTGTGTATTTTTGTTGTTAGACTGATCTGTTGGAATAGTTATTGACTGTTACCTGATTGCTGGAATTATTGATGATGTTGTTGGATTGTGATAGACTTGTGTACATTGTGTTGAGAATATTGATGAACTGGTCAATGTGGATAGTTGTGTGTTCTGTTGTTTGAATGAACTACTGAGAGGGTCATTGTTGGATATTTGACTGTTATGGTTATTGATGTTGCTGTTGTTGGACTGTGCTATTGGTCGTGTGGATATTGTGGTGAACTGTTAATTGTGAATAATTGGTGTTACATGTATTGTTGATGGATATTTGGTAATATGGAATTGTGTTGGTTACTTGGCTGCTACGGTTATTGTTGCTGTTGTTGCTATGATGTTGATTTGCTTGATTGAACCGCTGTATGATTGTTATTGGTTTATTGGTTACTGTGTTGTGATTGATGTTGGACTGTGAGTAATTGATGTTATGAAACTATTGATGGAATGGTCTGTTGTATAACTTGAGCTAATAGGAAGTTGGATAATTGTTTGACTGTTATGGATATTGTGATTGTTGTCGGTAGACAGTGTTGTGATCGGATTATTGGAATGAACTATTGACTGTGGATAATTAAGAAATGGAAATTGGAAATTGGAATTGATATGATATGATGATATATGTGGGAAGTAGTGGTACGACCCGATGGTTTGAAGATTAATTCTGGGATGCTATGGTCGGTTACTTGGTTTGGTTACTTGATTCAGTTGGCATGTTGTTGCCTGTGGTTAGCGTATACCAAATACCCAGTGGTTCGGATATACCGAATATCCGGTTGGCATGTTGATGCCTGTGGTTGGGGTATACCGAATACCCAGTGGTTCGGATATACCGAATATCCGGTTGGCATGTTGTTGCCTATGGTTAGGGTATACCAAATACCCAGTGGTTCGGATATACCGAATATCCGGTTGGCATGTTGATGCGTATGGTTGGGGTATACCGAATACCCAGTGGTTCAGATATACCGAATATCCGGTTTTGGGATGTTGATCCCAGTATGGTATTTGGGTTGTTGAACCCGGTGTGATTTGGTAATTTAGGACGTGGTCCCGGTATGGTAAGATTTGGTATGGTTGTTTGACCTGGCATCCGGTGTAACGCCCCGAATTTTCAAAATTTGATTTTTTCGGAATTTTCGAAATTTTGATTCCAATTTTACCCTTGAGGAATTTCCGGATTTTTGGTTATGGAAATAAATTATTTTCCTTGGAAATAATGTATTTAGGTTGGCGTTATAAGGAGTTTGAGTTTCGTCGGAAACGGGGTCTCATTTCGAGGTGAAACGGGGTTTGAACGATGACATGGTCGAAACTACGTCGTTTTGGAAACTGTTTAAAAAAAAAAAAAAAAACAACCGCGTTGACCGGGCGGGGGTTGACCGCGCCTAAGCGGACGACGGGTCGTCCACTAGGGCGGCCAAGCCCTAACCCGAGTCCTCCTTTTTTTCCCCTTTTCTCCTTCTTTTTTTTTTCTTTCTTCTCTTCTCTTCTTTCTGCAGCCGCCGCCGTCCCCTTCTTCCTTCTCTCCCTCTCTCTCTCTCTCTCTTCTCTTCTCCTCTTCCACAACCCCCCTTCCTTCTTCCCTCGTCTTCATCTTTCTCTCTTCCCTTCACCCTTCTCCTCCTCTCCGGTCCTCTTTTCTCTCTTTCGTTTCTCGGTACACTCAAGCACACGAGCCGCCGCTGCACGCCCTCGAGCCGTCGCCGTCGCGAGTTGCAGAGGTCGGGAGCCTACTCGCGTCGCCGCCGTCGCGAACACGGGTGAGTCCTCCCCTTCCTTCCTCGTTGTCTTTGTTTCTTTTGTTCTTTTGGACGGTTGCCTAATCGAGATTGGCTTGATTGTGTTGATGGTGTCTTGTGCTCCGGTTGGGGATTTCCGGTGGTGTGTGGTGGTGCTGTGATTGTGTTGGTTTCGGGTCTGTGGGGTGTTGTGGTGTTGTGTTGCTGCGTGTTGGTTTCGGGGGTTTTCTTTGTGCGTGCGTTGTTGGTGCTGTGGCGGTGACGGATCCGGCAGTGTGGGTGCGTGTGTGTGTGTTCCGGGCAGAGGTGGTTCAAAGCTTTGGGTGAGGGCAGTGGACAATTTCCGGCAGAGATTTTCCGGGGTAAGGAATGCGACTCTCCTTATTTCTTTTGTTTAGATTGTGTTGTTTGATTGTTGAATGGATGGTTGATGTGTGTGGGCAGATTTGTTGGGGTTGATTTGGTGATTTTTGGGTGAATTCCGGCAAGGTCACCGGAATCCGGCGAAGGCTCGGGAATTTTCCGACGAGGCTCGGGAATTTTCCGGCGAAGGCTCGGGTCTCGATTTTCGGCATTTTAACGGTATATTTTAATGTGTAATTTGTATACATTAATGGCATGTACTTATATTCGGAATTGGGATTTGTATTTAATTATGTTTAGTGGAAACCGTCGGGTAGAACCTTAGGCCGGTATATACCGACACGGGTAGAACCTTAGGCCGGGATGGATTTGGACTTGGATGACCTTGGACTTAAGAAACGGGCTTTGAGCCCAATCCATAATAAATTAAATAAGACTTAAGGAAGTGGGCTTTAGGCCCGGAAATTAATATTGGGCCTAGATTGGACTTAGGCCGGGAGTTCATAAATGATATTAAGAGTGGGCCATAGGCCCGGGAATTTCTTTTGGACTTAGTTGGGCTTAAGCCCGGTGAACCCTAGGTCCCGTTACTCGGAGTTTTGGTGAGAGAATTTTAAGTCGGGTTTGGACCCGGGAATTACATAGTCGACTAACTTGGGACGGGTTTAACTCAGTTGAGCATATAGGTACCATGCATGCACAGTTGTGATTATTGTTTTGTAATTTGTTGTGTGTGCCGGTATTCAGGCACGGGTGTTACCTCGGGAGCTGGTGGATCGGTTCTGGGAAAGACTCCACAGGACAATCGTCGTTGAGGTGACTTTATATGTCTTTTTATGTTTGTTTGCATGAGCTCGTTGGAATGGTTTGTTTGAGTTGCATGCTTGTTTGCTAACATGCTGTAATCTGTATGCATACCCATAGTGGTCGCCGTAGATGGTCCTTGCTGCAATGATTGACAACACAACACAATAGAACATCACAATTACGAATCTGACTCACAGTATAGGAGTTTGTGTGTCCATAGAGACTTTGTAGAACTCACAGTTTGGCTCCTAGTGGCATGTCGCCTAGGTGAGCGCCTTACAATGGTTGGGATAGAAGCACCTTGTTGCCTTGCAACTTGTTGATCAATGTTTCCAACTTTGTCATTGCCTATTGGGGATGGATGTTCATTAGTGGAACGCGTAGTAGGCTTCTTCATAGCATTTGCAGTTGCAGTAGTTGGAGCCACTCCTGTAGACCTACTTTGTCTCTGCGAGGCATTTCTTGGAGCTGCTTCTGTAGGATTACATTGACTCTGCTGCGAGGCATTCCTTGGAGATGCTTTTGTAGGCCTACTTTGACTCTACCGTGAGGCATTTCTTGGAGCTGCTTCTGTAAGCTTACTTTGACTCTGTTGCTTCTTGGATACCCATAATCCTCACAAAGGTCAACTAGGGAGCTGAAATCAAGAGTGTCCACAAACTTCATCTCTAGTCGTGTTTCACCGCCCACATACAATCCACCAATAAGTCTACCCCCAACTTGGAACTTCAAATGCACCTTATCCACACCCATTTCCAACCTAATATGAAAAGAAGCACATATTCAATGGAGCAACACATTTTCAAATAGTAATAATAAAAAAAATTCATTTTCAACTCCTAATCAAATGCAGCTCCCACCAAACATAAACAATAATATTAACAGATTCGCACAACTCCAGAACAATATTCAATTCAACCCAGACCCACGGAGAAGACACAAAATTCGTGACAGTTGACTAAACCACACAATAGACTACCCAGAAACAGAGACAGAGGAACAAACCATTACCCCACCTCCTTCCACACCTCCTCAGGACTACCACATGGATGCATGAACAAGACAAAGTAAAAAAGCAACAGCAAAAAGCAAAAAAAAAGGTACACACCTTAGATTCTCTGCTTAGCTGACACCGAACACTCTCGGGACCACAAGTACTAAACACTTTAAAAAAATAAGGCACACACTCCAACCACCCTTCAACTCAGCTTGCCTTCAAATATTGAATGGAGCAACACCAACAGTAAACGGAAGCAACAGTACAAGAGAGACAAAAAAAAAAAGCCACCTGATAACCACCGGCACCAGGGCGCACCGTCAGAGAAAGACACTTCACCCTGCATGCATCATCAAAACCCATCTTCTTCGACTCCCCGTCGCTGCCATTGTGGGTTACTTCGGGTTTTATGGGTGGGTTCTGCAATTCTTGTCGAGGGCTTAGGTGGGGAGGTCTTCGATTTGGGGAGGTGTTCGATTCGGGAGGCTTCCAATTTGGGGTTTGCAATTTGGGGGTTTCGAATTGGAGAGGTTCGATTTGGAGTTTCTAATTTTGGGGCTTTCGAATTGGGGGTTTTAAGTTATTTCCTAATTCATTCTACTTGGGGTCTTTTTAATTTTGGGAATTATGGCCACCGGTTGGAAATAATTTGAGGTTTAATTAAGTGGTGTTTGGTGTGTGTGGTATGTTTGTTTTGGGGTGTATGCCCATTCCAAATAAGAACGGGTCGGATTTTCGGACGGATCCGGATGAGGCTTGGCAAACCGGGTGTAATGGGACCCACAATCTACGTGGGCATATCATATGTTGACACGTGTCTCCGGTTGTCTTCCGATGCCGGAAGTACCAAAACCATGAATCTTGCGTAGCACAGGTACCAAAAATCATGGATTTTCAGTACAGGTACCAAATTCCAAATTGAGGGCGAGTACAGGTACCAATATTTCCTTTATTCCAACGAAATGCACACACATGCTTGCTGACAAAAAAATAAGGCCTAGTTTTTCTTATAGCTAGACATGTTTATTTCAAACTTAATCATGCATATTTTAGCTAGACTCAACCAAACTTTTATATGTTTAAGCAAGGAGCTGAACTTATATTTAAGCCATCTCATATTACCCCGGCTATAAATTTGGTCCGGTGGAGGTGATAGCAAGAGATAGCTCTCATTCACAAAAAAGGGCAAACTTCTTTGGCTTCTTTACGTAAAATATATTGAAATGAAAGCCCTTTGTACCAACAAGTGATTAAATATTTCTTGCCACCCGAACCACCAAGAACAACTTCTTTGTCGTTTAAAGTGCTTTTTTTTTTAATTGCACCGGCAAGAATGACCCCGTTGGGATTCCAGAGACCCACCACCTTCGCATATAATATTAATTATGCATCTTGTTGGAAAACCAATGGCGACATAATAAATAATTAATAGCGAGTAATTCCATGCATAGCTCCCCTGGTTAAGCCTCCCCCAGAGATCTAATTAATCCTAAACTGAGCACAGCCAAGAGAGTACCTTCCTTCACAAAGCTCCTGCGAGAAATTTGTGCTTCAGGTAAGAAAACCTTCCTGTAATCTAATTCTTTAATTATTAGCTTGCTCTGTTATCTTTTTGGATGTGTTTCATTAATCCTGTTCTCTTCTGATACGTACAGACGAATTCTGACACAAACCAAAGAAAAACGAAAATCATGGCCGAGGCTTTGGTAGCAGGAGCTGTTGTGTCTGCTGTCTTTAGTGTCCTATTTGAGAAGATGGCTTCTCAAGAGGTTGTGAACTTTTTCAAGCAGCGAAAGCTCGATGATAAGCTGCTGAAGAAATTGAAGACAAGAATGAATACTGTCAATGGGCTACTAGAAGATGCCGAGGAGAAGCAGATTACTTCGCCGGCCGTGAAGAACTGGTTGGATGACCTCAAAGAAGTTGCTTATGAAATTGATGACTTCCTGGACTTGATTGCCTACAGAGCTTATGAACAGCAGATGGTAGTGGAAACAACAAGTTCCAAAACCTGCTCAGATCAGGTGCGAAATTTTCTTTCTTCTCTTAATCCATGTAAGAAGGGAATGGGAGAGATGCAACCAAGATTGGAAGAGATCTTTGATACGGTAGAAGACTTGTTGCAACAAACAAATACACTTGGTTTAGTGGCACAAGTTGGGAAAAAACCTGACCATTCATTGTCATCGTCGTTACAGGAAAGAACAACCACTTCTATGTTGGTTGATCCTGTAGTTTATGGCAGGGATAATGATAAAGAAATTATAAAACGATTGTTGTTATCTGATGATGCAAAAGGGAAATGTCTGGATGTGATTCCCATAGTTGGTATGGGAGGTGTTGGCAAAACCACTCTTGCACAACTTGTCTATAATGATAATCAAGTGAAACAACAGTTTGATAATCTTAAAGCATGGGTTTGTGTCTCTGAAGAGTCTGATATTTTCAAGCTGACCAAGAATATTCTCAAAGAATTTGGTATATCCAATTGTGATTCATCAACTCCCAATCAGTTGCAAATTATGTTAGAGAAGAAAGTAAGAGGGAAAAGGATTTTGCTTGTTTTGGATGATATTTGGAATGAACACGGTGATTGGAAACGTTTGTTGGCACCATTCTCATTTGCTGCACAAGGAAGTAAGGTCCTCATTACTACACGAAGTGAACAAGTGGCATTAGCCATGTCTTCAGTTCCGAGTCACCATTTAAAAGAATTAACTGAAGATGATTGCTGGAAGTTGTTTGCACAACATGCTTTTGGTGGTGGGAATACTGTGGATGCATATGGAGAATTGGAAGAAATTGGGAGAAAAATTGCAAGAAAGTGCAAAGGCCTGCCTTTGGCTGCAAGAACCCTTGGAAGTTTACTCTCTCGTAAGAGAAATGCTAAAGACTGGGAAGCAATATTAAGGAGCAATATGTGGGATATGCGCAATGGCAACATTATTCCGGCTTTGAGATTGAGCTACCATTATCTCCCTTCTCATCTCAAGCAATGTTTTGCTTACTGTGCTATCTTTCCTAAGGACTTTGAATTCAAGAAGGAAGACTTGGTGCTTTTATGGATGGCAGAGGGATTCATAGTCCAACCGGATAAAAGTAGAGATATGGAAGAGATTGGCAACGAGTATTTTGAAGAACTTGCATGCAGGTCATGTTTTACTTTTCAAAAATCAGTGTATGGTGGTCATGGATTCTTCGTTATGCATGATCTAGTTAATGACTTGGCAAAATCTATAGCGGGCGACTTTTTCTATAACATGGAAGATGTTGATAAGAGAGAACCTAGTAAAAGGACTCGCCATTTGTTTTATATACAGGATGGATTGGATCCACTGGACCAATTGAAGAGCCTCTGCGAAGCATGGATCTTGCGGACTTTGATGTATTCGTTGCCTGGTCAGCATGGACAATCGCTCAATTTTTTGTCAAAACTAGGGCGCTTGCGAGTGCTGGATCTTTCCTTTATGGGGGAGGATAGTGATGCAGGAAACATTTTGTCAGAATTGGTTGGAGCTTTGAAATACTTACGGTTTATGCAACTGAGTATGTCATCAATACAAAATTTTCCAAAAGATTTGGCAAGTTTATGTTACTTGCAAACACTGATACTGAAAGATTGCCGCAAACTAACTGTGTTGCCTGATTCAATAGGCAAGTTGAAGAGCTTACGGCATTTCAGCCTACGAAGTAGATGCATAGAAGTGTTGCCTGATTCAATAGGTGATTTGAAGGAGTTGAGGCATCTAGAGCTAAATAGCACACCAATCCAACAGGTCCCCGAGTCTATATGTGATCTGTACAATTTACAGACTTTAAAATTGATTTGGTGTGGTAGACTTGTTGAGCTTCCAGACAAGATGATGAATTTGACCAACCTATGTGATCTTCATATTTGGGGGACTGGCTTGAAATATATGCCAATACAGATCGGCAAATTGGTCAAGCTCCAGAATTTGACAGAATTTATTGTGGGTGAACAACAGCGAGGGTCTGGGCTTGGAGAGTTGGGGGAGCTCCGAAATTTACAAGGAGAATTAAGGCTTAAAAATCTTGAGAATGTTGTGGATGAGCAAGGTGCCTTGAGGGCCAATTTAAAAGAGAAGAAGGGAGTACGAGTATTGTGTTATAAGTGGCAGAATAATAATGATGGTTCTTCACTCGACGTAAGCCTACTAAAACACCTGCAGCCTCACGCAAATGTGGAGACCATTTGTATTGAAGGATTTAGGGGTACAACTTTTCCAAATTGGGTGGGGGAGAGCTCCTATGCCAACCTTGTGAATTTGGTTCTCAGAGGATGCAAATNGGTGGGGATAAGCTCCCTTCTCCTTCGTCTTTCAGCAGTATCCAAGAAGTGGAATCCTTCCCTGGGAGGATATCTTTGCCTTCTAGTCTTACCCACATTACCATCTCCAATCTTCAAAACCTTAAATCTCTGGACTACAATGGGCTTCAACATCTCACCTCTCTCAAACGATTGTCAATCCAGGAATGTCCAAAGCTCCAATGCATCCCAGAAGAGGGGTTGCCCTCCTCCCTTTCCTTTTTACAAATCAGAGGCTGTCCTCTGCTGCAAAGGAGGTGTCAAAGAGGGGAAGGGGAAGATTGGCCCAAGATTTCTCACATCCCTCAAATACATATTCCTCCCCCAGGCAACAACCAGGTACACACATGACATGTGAATTGTTGAAACATCTTAATTTGAGCCCTAATTTATATTAATCAATCCATTACCTACCTTTAGCAGCTTAATTAGATCTACTGCAAGGTTGAGTTCAACATCCGTAAAATAGCGCACAACATTTTTCTCTAAGTATATTGACGTGCTTGAAATTGAATGCGAGAAGCTATAGGGGGATTATTTGTTTTTCTTTTGAGGGTTAGGGGCATTATTTGTTGGCTTTAAGGAATTTGTTTCTAATTAATTATCTGAATTGCCATTGGCATAAGCAGGTCTGGAATTAAATCCTCTGCGCCTCCTAACTGCTAGTTATGTTGTTAAGCAGAAACAGAGCTCCTTTTCTTTACTATGCAAAATCTCAATATTTTCCCTGAAATATTCGATTTTAAAGAAAATTAAGTAGGAATAATTGTCAAATGCAAGTCACTGCCACTAGAAATGTTAATTTTCGGGTCGTCTCCCATTACCATTTACTGTGTATCTATCAGAGCTTAATTTTCGACATTTGAGTGATGTTGTAGCTGACTATGGTTTTCTGCTATTTTCTTCAGTGAAGAAGATGAAGCACTCCTTGAATTGTTCAAGAATTAGCCATTAAGGTAGGTCTTTCTAACTTGTATCTCTACCGCTTTATCATTCTCTGAAAACCTCTTCTTTTTTTTTTTTTTGTTGAATCTCTGATAATACTCATAGCAAATCTGAACGTAACTGTATGAAATGCTCTAGACATTTATTTTTCTTACAAATAACAAATGTATTTAGATATATGATGATATAAAATTTTCTTTATAATGCCATTGAGGAGAAGAGAGGTAAATGCCCTTCCTTACAACCAACTCGTGACTTCCAATGAA
>JAKUCV010000342.1:209236-263073 GCA_028386065.3 Turnera subulata | reverse complement strand
GACGGCGGGAACGAGGCGGGGAGAAGGCGAGCACGGCGCAGGAGATCAGGCGGCGGCTGGCGACTCCAGGGGAGATGGTAGCTGGGCGCGGCGGCGACGGCAGAAGGCGCAGGAGGCGGAGGAACACAGATCCGTGGGTTTCCTCCGGGTCGTCGGCGCGTCAGCGAGCTGCAGGCGGTGGAACGCGGCGGCGACAGGTGGGATGAGGTCGCACCGGCCCTGCGAGCACGGCGGTGGTGGCGGTGGCGTGCACGGCTGACCGGAGCGGCGGCACGTGAACAGTAACAGAGGAGGAAGGAAGGTGGTGCACTGTGCAAAAACCGGTTTCTCCATTTTCTTCTTTTTCTTGTATTTCTTCTTCTTTTCTTATTTTCTTTTTCATTTTTCCTTTCTCTGATTTTCTTTTCCGAATTTATTTTTCTCTTTTTTTTCTCTCCTTTCTTTTTTTTTTCCTTCTCTTCTTCTGCTCTTCCACCGGCTCACTTCCTTCTTTTAAACTGAAAATTTTACTGTTTGGCATGTGAATATCAAATAATTCGATTCGTCCATATTACGGGCGAATCCGATCCGGACCAGAAAATAACCGATACCTCCTTAGTTATTTTCCGATGTGATTTTCCGAGAAATTCCGAAACCCGAAAAATACCAACTTAGTTCCGAAAAATTCACGGGAAAATCACGAGCGCGGGAAAACCCTCGGTTTCGAAAAACGACTCCCGATTTACCTTGAATTAATTACCCAAGATTAATTCAACAGTAAATCTCGGTAAATAGACTTTTACAGTCCGGTAATAATCCAAAATTTTTACCCGGGCTGTTACAATTGTAATCTTTTCAAGGCATAATAATCTTTTCGATTCGTGTTTTGTGTTTATATTAAAAATCTTCCTTTTAAAAAGAATTTGAATACAAAGATGAAACCATCAATATTCATTTAAATAGAGGAAAGGATACAAAGGCTGTCCACATACAACAAAAAAAAAATCATCATAGGGACTTATCAGCTGTAGTTGAAATACGTTTATAAATTACAACGTGTTTTTATCAGTGTTATTAAATCCGGACCGGGAGTTGAACAGGTCGGGCCACTAGGTCATGATTTTCCCGAGTAAATACTAGTCAGACCGCAGTTCAACCAAAAAGTAACAAAGGAATTGTTAATCCGGAGACCCAGCCGGGTCACGATTAACCGCATTCGACCGTCCGAGTTCGATAACACAGGTTTTTATACATTTCATTGTTTAATTATATTGTGCTTGTGCCAAACTGGGCCTAACACATCTCTCCACACAGCAACTAGTGTTTGAGTGTTTAACTATATTGTACTTGTGCCAAACTAGCCCTCCGAGATTATGAAAGCTAATTTAAAACATTACCTAGACAAGTGGTTAAATAAATATCTTGTCTAGATTGTTTTTTCCAATACTTTCCATCCCAAATAAATAATTTTTATCTAGATTGTGTTTTCCAAAGCAACTTACCATTCCTGAACTAATAGAAAATTAAAATTTATTTATAAAAACTCGCATAAATCTCTTTATCCTAAATATTACTATTTATGTAAAAAATGAAAAAAAGTTTAACACACAATGACGGAAAACACGTAAAGTATAACAAACATTCAACCTATATGAACAAAAAAAATGGTCATTATCATGTGACCTTTTTCCCCCAGTTTGTGATTGGCGTAGAATGGGAAGGACAAAAATCAGAAAGTAATACAAAATATATCTCGTCTCCTATAAAAAAATGACTAATTTCCTCTCCATTACCCTAGCATAATATGTTGTAAAATAATGATGTATAATATAACACTTTAATTTTTTTATAGAGAAACTCAAATATTGTATGCTAAATAATTAATAAAATAAAATTAGGCGTTGTAGTTATTTCATATCCAGGGCTGAAATAGGAAACACTAGCATGATTAGAAAGACTAGTTTTTAGACATTCATCTAATGGAGTCTAGTATTTACAGTGCGGGCTTCATATTTGAGAAATCCACTACGTAGGTAAGTGGACCAAATATGGGAATGAATGACCAAGCTAATAATTTACTCACCACAATAAAACGGAAACGTCAAAGAAAAAAAGGAAACTGTTAACTGCCATCTACGCTGCTGGAAAAGTAAAAGAAAGAAAGAAAGAAAGACATTAGCAGCAATTCTGCTAGACGGTAAGAGTATTAATCTTCGTCATCAGACAGTGACTCTGATGAATTATCCATTTCGCTGGTCATGCCTTCAGTGGCACCATTCTCTCGTCTTCCCCCTGGGGGCGTAGCACCACGAACCATTTGATTCACTGACCACCAAAGATGTGAAAACAAACATTAAAAGAAAAGCAGTGAATAATTACATTGACTGTGAAAATCTCAATACACAACATTTGGTGGACTAGAATGCGGCAATTTAAGGGATTAACCAATAGCAGTGAGCCCAAATCCATACCTGATGACAGTGTCTTTATAACCAGTGCTTTTGCAAACTGAAATTCCCCATGATTTGTACTGATAAACTTATTCTGCACAACCCACCATCCATCAGACCACTTGCATTTTTCAATTCATTCGCTCTAACATTTAGTTTTCCCTCCACTGAAGTAGGGACAGTATCTGACATGAAGATTATCACCCAGCCTATGACTGCTACCTAAAGACTTAGTTTTTCACAGGGTAGTTTATACATCAAGAACTTAAGGAAGACCATTGATTAGCAGGAGGTAAAGGAGGCTCAGACACAACTGCTGAGTGCTATAGATCCCTTTGCCTTAAAAGCACAGCATACAATATATGCATGAGAGAGGGCTTGAATCCTGAATCTAGTAACTATAGCATGATAGGTGAAAGGGATGGCCTGACAATAAGATGCAACAGTAAGGATTCTTACAGTTTCACCATGTAGAAACTCCACAATTAGATCAAGTCTTGCCTGATGCCTTAATAGGAAAGGACGGAGATGGCTCATGTACAACTGCTTAGCTCCCTGTAAGACAAGCAATTAGTGCTTCAGATATTTTTGTTTGCCTCAAAGTTTCAATTCCTTGCATATCCAGTTGATCAATGTAAGATGGATTTACTTCGATCTTAGTAAATCCAAAACATAGAGATTGCTAGTATACACCAGTAGCCACAGAGATTTACTTCACTTGCTATACCACCTCATCCAGAAGCCGTTTAGTATACCCCAGTTTTTTTGGGCAGCCTAAAGCTAATGCATGAACAAACAGATAAATAAAAGTCTTACATTGACCGATGGAAGCTGCAGCCAGACAAGGAACGCAAACTTGATATGGTAGTAGTAAGGAATCCTAACAAAACAAATGAGAAATTGCTTCAGAACATGATCTCTCACTTAAAAAAAGAAGCATTTCAAACATTTTTGACTCCTAACACCCTAAGATGGAAATTAAAGATTAATATAAACATTGTTAAAATAAGATTGCACTGTCAAATCACAAATTGATAAATCTAACCTTGCATCCTATGACTTAGGGACAAACTAGACTGAGCACTTTTAGAAACAAAATTTAACTATCTGTGCAATCTTCTTCATCATAAACCTTTCGATGGATTCTATTACTCGCAACAATTAGGATCATTAAACCGCCAATCATGTGACACTTCCATTTCCTCAACCAGAGCTAACAATTATGGGCTTTTAGCCACCTTTATTCACTAAATTAAAGGCAGTACTACTAAGAGCAAAAGGTAAACAAAGAACTAAAATAAGATGCATCAGATGTTCTAATCTAGCAGCAGACAGTATCACTGCAAAAAGAAAAGAAAAAAAAAAACTATAGAAGAAAAGGAAGGAAAAGCAGACCATCAGGCATAATAATTTGACATGCAGGGAGATGTTCAGGGAAAAGTATGCTAATGTTAACTGATTGATCTGATTACAAAATTTTACTTGCTAAGCTAATTAACATTGTTTTTTTACCAAAAATAATAAGAAAAAACATAAAGGACCAGAAACCAGTTACCAGGAGACAAGTTTATCAGTGAACACCTCCACGAGACTAAAAGATCCATAGGCTGCAACAAACAAAGATATTCAAAAAACACACAAAGAAAAAACGAGTAGCAGCGAAGAAGAAATAATAATAATAATAAGAAGAAATAATAATAATAATAATAATAATAATAATAATAATAATAATAATAATAATAATAATAATAATGATAATAGAAAGCATATAATAGAAGGATAAATAGCGACCGACCAGCCCAATAGAGAAGCCATTTCTGTTGCTCGGTTTGGTCTTTGTGTTCGATAGCCTTGAATGTGGAGTAAACGGGTAAACCGATCCCCACAGAACAACTGCACGTAAAGAAAAACCGTGTCACATAAATTAAAAGAGAAAAAAAAGAACATGAGAGTCATAAACATTTGACGGTCAAGTATTTCGCGGTCTCGATTGATAATAAAATTATAAGGGGGTGAGATTTTGGGATTACCATGCTGTACGGACGACAATGTTGGAATTGAGTGGGCAAAGCAGCAATTGAAGCCCCACCTGAGGAAGAAGAAGACGAACAAAACGACATCAGATATCTGGAATGGGAGAGTTAATTTGTTTTATTTTTTGGATAAGAGAGATTTAAAAATAATTAGGAGGAAACAGGAAATCGTAGAACAGGTGGAAGAACAGTTTAGGGTTTGTTAACCTCGCTCGGGAAGAAAGCCATGAGATTTGTTCGCGGGTAACTGAAAATTATTACTAATGCATTGCAGAGATAAATCTGCCCAACAAAAAAAAAAAAAAAATCAGTTCGCGGGATTCGGTTTTAAAAAATAAAATATTTTGACGGATATTATTATTGCATCATCAGAATTCAGAACCCAAAAAGCAAAAACATCCCTGATGGATCAGATTAGTGAGCTAACTCTCTCAATTTCGAGATCCAATGGAGGGAAAGCCAATTTGGGCTTCCTACTGTTTTGGAAAAGGTCCAAAGTCATCATTGCAATTCCACTCTACATTATGTCCATCTTCAAGCTGCTGCCCAATACCACTTGCCACAATTTCGATGGCGAATTTCTTTCGGTCTCTCAAGAAACAGAGGGTAGCAAGTTGAACTAGATTCGTTGGGAACTGTTGATACGAAGTCAAAGTTGAAGGGTGTCTTGGATAGGTTTTAAGGATTGTGAATTGTTTTATTCCTATAATATTTGTGATAGATTGCTTAAGCCTCAAACTAAATCTGCCCTTACTGATGAGATTTAATTATGATAGTTTACCAACACTATTTGTGAAGAAAAATTTTGAGGCCATTACTTACTTTTGAGAATTTCGTTAGTAAGCTTTATTAGTCAACAAGTCTACAATGGGTGCCAATTTTAAAACACCAAATGCATGGTTGTTGGGTTCCATGAACCGATAAGTGTTGACCCCGAGAAATATCGAGTCATATACTAAGGCATGGCATTATCGGCCCATTCCTTCCACAGAACTAGGCTTAGGTGCCATGCACCCAGTGAGTGATCCATCACGAAATGATAAAGACTCGCCACCTTTCTCCTCTCGAAAGATTCCGGTTATGATCTGTTTACAGGAAAATGCCAAAAGCAGTCCCCATAAAAAAAAAAAAAAATGTTTCGAGTCAAATTCTACATCACATGTATCTTGTTGATCATATGGTCCCTCGGAAAGAGAGCCCATGTTTAGTCTCTAACCACAAACCAAAATAAAAGGCGACCGAAATGACCCCAATTGTACGTTTTGGAATTTTGCATCTTATATTAATTAATAATGAACAATAATTTCATGGTGAAAGATGGAGTAGTGATGGAGCTTTGTGAGGTCGTGAGATTTTTGTATGAAGGAAAAGGTACTGCTGCGACTTTAGTTGGATTGGGTGCCCATATTTGTGGTAGCCTGGTGAGCCAGCATGATACAATTGAGTTACTTGTTTTTGGTTGTAGCAAAAACCTTGCCATTTGTTGAATTATGTGCACAAAAATGCAAGTATCCTAACATTTGGTAGGGAATCAATATATGAATCGACAGAGTCCCAGAGATTCTGGCCAATTCTTGGTAGTTGTGGTTAAGATCCAAAAGAAGTTTTTCTTCCTATGTTATTTTTATCTCATCACTCAAATGGCTAATCCTACTCTACTCTTGAAGCTCATCATTATTGGAAATTAATCAATAATAGATGATTCTATCAACCTATCCTTGGTCAAGTCCTCCGATGATGGGCAAAATAGAGAATGCACTGCAATTGGTGGCGAACACACCTCCTATCCTAATCAAGGAAGAAAAAAGGAGCCTATGCAAGCAATTTTGCCAAACAATGGGTAATCTAACTGATTAACAACCACCCTTTATAAATATAAAATTCAACTTGCAGTGTGAAAACAACGTTTAGTAATTTTTAATTTATACCTTGCAACACAGTTTGCTTGCAGGTTTTAATCTTGTTGGAGGGATTCAATAAAAAAATTCCAGACTTGATTTGGGAATCTAGCATTTGCTTATCATAATACTTAGTTTTTGGATTTTTATGCTTCGTGCTATGCAATCATGTATCCAACAAGATGGACCCTTCATTATTTAAAAAACGGTCTTTTGTTTCGTATAATTGACGAGAATCGCACTTTTTAATGATATTGAGTTCGATCTTTTAGTACCGGTCGGGTTCCTAAAATATCCAACTCCAGACTATCTGTCATGCACCGATTCTTGCCCAAATTGCCTATCCAGCCAGTATCAAACAATATTATAAGCATGTGTCTAATGCCTGCTATAATCGAGGACAATTAGTTATGATGCGTGAATCCAAGCTACCTCCACCCTTCTTCCCAAGCAGACAACTTGCACCAAAACATTGGATGCTCGTGAAGAGAATCATACCAGTAAATTTGAGCCGCCTTGAATAAATCGGTTTAATAATTAGTGCATTGTTGCATACAACTCTGTATGATTAGCATTAGCTGGAATGGCAAGTGCCAAGTAGTGGCTTGGCAAGATATGTTAGCAAGTCTGCATAAATGATTGGAAATAAAATCTGAAATCAAGGATATTCCTGCACTAGCTGGTTCTACCTGTAACAGGTTTAATTGGGTGAGTTAGGATTTGGATACAGTATTGTAAGACTGAAATTTGAGAAACTTGCTTGAAAATTAGATCAAGTGTCAAAGCACATGAACCAATTGAGTACGTATATTGCAATGTTATGTTTTTGTTTTGAACCCATTGCAATGCAATGTTTAGTGGCAAGCCTACCTCTTGATTCTTAAAAGCAAACAAAGACAATCTGAAGTCTGCTAATCAAATAAAAATTATAAAATGAAAAAAATGATCAGCCGGTCTAAATCAAGCCCGTCAAGCTCAATGAGGTGGGCTTGGCCACTCTTGAACTATAAGTGGTTACTTGTTATTATCATTTCAGTTGATTTGTGGTACATATAACAGAAAGCATTTTCAAATAAGAAGTAATTATAGGACACCATTCCTTACATATATTCTCACAATGATGGACGGGCAAAATTCAAAGGCACGTGAGCTTGACTAACATGCAAGAATACATATTACTAAATTGCATGCGGGGACACATGTTTATAGAACCAAGAATCTCAGGTCTGCTGCATACAAGCTCCCCCACTCCTTTCAAGTGCTAGGAGTCAAAGTTTCTACTTCAAGATTTTGGCCATATAATTGCCAGAAGGGATTGTTTTTATGATGGATTAATTGTTTTCATTTGTCTCTATGGATGGAGTACTTATGCAGTTTTGGACATTACTGCCCATTTGCGAGATGGTCTGTATGAAAAGCAACCCAAGATGTGACTCGCATTAATGTTTTTCTTTTTTTTATCATGAAGGTTCCTTGGCATCCCTATTTTTCTTTGCTTTAATTCTACTTCACATAAAAAGTAAACACCTTCTCATTACTGAATTTGATACTTTCGCTTTCCTGATGAAGCAAAATAGTTCATGTGTTGAAAATTCCACCAAAGAAGGACAGATAGAAATTTCTTTTCTCGAAAGAGTATGAAAACAACCATTTCTTAAATTTTGTTAAAGTTCCTATCTAACTGTGACTCGAATTCTTGTTTCTTCTACCAAGTTCTGGGGACTAACAAACAGTGAAAAGATTGTTAACTACCACTTGAGTGTAGAGAAGTTAAGTTAGAGAGGATTTAGCCCAGAATTCCTGCTTTTACCTTCTGTATATATTGAGGCATGAATAAAATATCGTTTAGCATAAAAAAGAAAAAAAGATTGTTAACTAACTAGACGTTAATTTCAAAGGATCAACTGATCACCCCATCACTTTGAATATTTTCATGACCGTCTGTCCATGTTCCCTTTGCGTCATCAATAATAATAGAAGTTTTTTAATGGCAATTCTTTTCCAATGTATATATATATGTTGCCCTCGCAGTCGATCGAGACTGATCCTACGGTCACTTGACTTCCAAGAACCCCGCAATAGAAAAATTAAGGCTTAATATCTTTTTTGGCCCCTTAGTTTGGCAACCACTTTGATTTTAGTCATTTAATTTTTAATTTTTTGATTTTGCACCTTAGTTTGGCAATAATTAAGTATTTTTACCCTCCAACCTATTCCAATAGGTAAAATTATTAACATTTAGATTGCCTAACACATATTAACTCCTCATTTAGTAATTTTTTTTCCTACGAAATCATCCCGAGCCAAATTGACCGAACAAAAAAAATGATTTATGACCCGATATAGAACCCGAAAACAAATACAATAAGGAAACAAAATCGGTTATATCGGATCATAAATTAGTTTTTGTTCTGGCGATTCAGTTTGGGGTGACTTTGTGAGAAAGAAAATTATCAAAAGAGGAGTTACAGGTGTTGGAATGGACTGATGGGTGAAAATACCTAACATTGCCAAACTAAGATACAAAATCAAAAAATTAAAAACTAGGTAGCTAAAATCAAAGTGGTTGCCAAACTAAGGACTCAAAAGAGGTATTAAGCCAAAAATTAAAGCTACACCTTTTTAATTCCCTAAGGACCTGTTCACATATAGTATAAAAAAAGGACCTGTTCATCATTAAAAAATATAAATATAATCCTAAATGACTTATATCTGCTTGCTACAGGATTGGCTAGAAAGACTGATATTGGTCCTGAAATACCTCCTCCTGCTTAAAAAGAGATGTGATCAAAAAACAAAAAGCAGTATCTTGTGTTCAATCGTCTAAATGACCTTTTTTCAGGTAGTATATGAGACGTTGGTCCTGTAATTATCTGGATGTGCTAAAGAGCACATAATCACACTGTCTAAACTGAATCCTTCCACACCAATAAAAAGGTGCCTCGACCGTATTGTCAATTCCAACACTAAAATTTACCAGATATGGAGGATTCTGAAAACCTGGGAGGGATTTCTGAGATGTTTTATAAAAGAACGAGCATTAACTAAGTCCTGCGGGGATCTGCAAAGCTTTAGCTAGCATAGATATGTTTAGAAGATTTTGTCCACCAATTCTTAAGACAAGAAATATGATACAAGTCATAAATTAATTTAAGAAACACAAATCTTCAGGGGTCATGCAAGTTTAGTGAGAAACGTCAATTTTTCTTCATGTAAGAATTGTGAACGCTGTAACCCATGACGTGAAGGCAATCCCTAGGGTGGTGTGGTAATGTTGTTCCATTGAATCTGTCTACCAAAGAATGGTCCTCAGTATATATGTATAAATTAATTAAAGAATCCTGAAAACAACCCTACACTTTCTTCACCAAAAACTGTTAAGAGTATAAAATCAATGGAGTATAACTGTGTAAGGACAAAACCAGTAATGAGGCCGCTGTTAAAATTTTTAGTTGAAGATATGGTAGAGGGGCATAATAACAGAACAGTTATGTTTTCTAATTCCTAGAATATAAGACCCAAAACCAGACCTTAACCCCATGGTTGAGTTGAGATAGTCAATTCACAAAGAGTTCCGCCAAATCATCATGAGTTTGCAAAATTATGTAGTCTGCCTCAAGATTCAACTTTATCACGGTGCCGATTAATCATGTAGCGGAGCCACCATTCTTCATTGGCTGTCTCATCTCAAAGCATTATTTTTGTTACAATTTCGCTGTTCATTCAGCTCAACGCATAGGAATCTACAACTAGAATCTCTAAATTAACAAAAAGTTTATTTAATTAGAGGATCATATATATTTTTTATTTCCTAACGTCACAATAGTCAGGAGCCACCCTGGCAATTGGTGTGTGTCACCACTTGATCTTTGTCAAAACTATCAACCTAACAAGTCAAAGAGATCAATCTTTTTGTTTTTGTAGCCGCTAAACAAATAGAAAATTCAATTCCAAGGTCTAACTTCTGAAAGCACTCCATCCAGTGACGATAAACTTTTGAATTTTATATCTCCGCTACACAAATTATACACTCCATCCAGTCCAAATTTCTTCGCTTTTCTTTGAACAGAGTCCACAATCTGATCTATATATGAGTCTTTGTAGTGATACTTTTGATTTGGATTGATAAGTACGACGAATAGCAATTTGAAACCTTTCACACTATGTGAACTAGTTTAAGTGTATGTTTATATATATATATATATATATAGATATATATATATATATATATATATATTTCTGAAACCAAATTCTTTAAAGGTTATATAAATATATATATCGTTATATAGTAATTGCGACTGAAAAGAGACAGCCCTCCTTTTGCTTTTCTTTTTTTTGGTATTAGAAAAGTTTAGGTTGAGGGAAGGCTCCCCCAAGTCTAGGGCCAGGACAAACTACCGGGCTCAGCAAGCGTTTACAGTGGTATTTATAGATTACCCACTAAGAGGGACGGTCGGTGGGATTCGAACTCTCAACCTAATAGGAATGCATACTGAACCTCAACCAACTAAGCCAATCCTCGTTCTGCTTTGCCCCTTGTACACATACCGACTAGCAAATTTGTTAGGCAAATAGCGTCACGTAGCAAGAGAAGCCAGTTAGAATGAAAAGATAAACTACAAAAAAGAAAAAAAAAAGAGGAGAGAATTAATGGGTCACAAACCACTGGACCAGCAGACTAATAATTAAGGAAATTAATAATCAGTGAACCAGGGAAACCATAAACCAGCCGACTAATTGACCATTTAAGATTGATATATACTAGGAGTAATCTAATTTCTAACAACTCATCGTTTAGCCCTAGCTTTTGACAAATTGTTTTGGATGCATGGATATGGAGTAACTATGCACCCTCATTGTAGAAATCTGACGGTGAATTGCGAATATCAGTCCATTATTATCTTTTGATGCTAAATATCAGTCCATTATGTGCTATCTTCGTCTTATCTATAAACTAATGAAAGCCATTTTCTATTGATTCTCAGAAAAAAAAAACCGCTTTCGAATTTTTGTGCTTAAATTAATTAACATCCAATTATTCTTGACCCTCAAACAAGTTACCTTAAATATATATTATCATGGGCTTGGAAGGAAAGAAATTTAAAATTTTAAGAAGTTTTAGATTTGGAAGGAAACGAATTTGATTTAGAAGGATATATAAAGTTATTATAATGTACACAGAACCCTACATATCCATAAAACAAGTTTATGAAAACAATTATTGATGTAAACAGAAAATAAAATAATTCGCAATTATATGGAATATGCAATTATTGAAGAGGGAAGGGGGGCAGTAACCGGGTAAGGTGTTTTGCACCGGATAATTAATTAGAGTAAGAAGAAAGAAAAAAGGAAATCCGCCACATCTAAATCTTTAGGCTTTAGCAGATCAGCCCTCAATCTTGACTGCCGCGAAGAACAGTGAACAGAACCGTTGAAAAACAACAGAGTTAGAGCCAAACTCTTCTATTATTTTTTTTGGAAAAGCGAGAGCCAACTTGACAAATTGGAAAATTGGGAATGAGATAATTTGAGTGACGTGCCCATATTCATGTGGTTATATCTTTCTCATTGACTTGCTTGACTTAGAAATGTACTCTTTTTTGTTATTTTGTCTTTATGTTGACTTCTGTGCTGGATAATCGACATCCAAGTAAGAGGAGATGCACAAACAATGGATGCACCACTGAAAAGATTTTTTGGTGCTTAATTTATTTGGTTAGAAAAGGAAAACGTGGGTTTAATTTATATACACTGAACTGGATATAAATTGAATATAACCAAAATTTGAAGGCAAAAGTTATTTCAAAATCAAACTTTAATTGATCTTCTTTCGGTTGGAGCATTGTTGAAACACCCCGACTAAAATTTACCTAACTAACAGTAATTACTGCGAAACAGTGCCTCCACGTGGCCATCATATCATAAAAGCATGAACACATAATAGTAAAATTAGCAAATAGTCAAAATCACAATTCTGTCACCCGACACAGGGATATCAACATCAGCACAGCGGAAGCATTGGATTAACACCCTATGCAAGTCTTAATGCATGTAATTGGATCCAAGTCCTGTCTGAGGTAACGCGACAGCCGCCAGTGTGCAAACCTAACCTGCAGGAACTGAGTGAGGGGTGAGACCAACCACTGTCTCACCGATAAACAAATAAACCGCAGTATACAAGCAACTGCAAATGCACCCAAGCTAACACAGAAACAATAGAAGTACAGCAAGCACAAACATAATATCGGAGTCAACTTACCTGAACTCACTATACGTCAGACCTCTCACGGTTAAACTAGTCTTATAAACTCACTGACTGTTGCCGATAGACTTACCAATTTTATTATTAGGGCCCTGTCACGTAATAAGTATTGGCCGTGCCTGGTAGCCAGGTTAGCTAACCCCAGGGTACTCCCCGTTAAACTATAATTATCTCAAATCACAAAGTATCACAATAACCGAGTCCCGCAGTCCTCGGCGGAAGTCCCGCAGTCCTTCCTATAACAAATCAACTGAGTCCCACAGTCCTCAGCCGGGAGTCCCGCAGTCCTCCCTATCAAATCACAATCACAAGGCGACTACCATCTAGCCGTACCAATACCTATCACGTCACAACCTAGATGTCTAAATGTTATTACCACTGTTTATTATTATTTCTAACTCCACTGTCCAACAGTAACCCGTCATTCTCACTTTCCCGAGCAGGCTCTCAGCCTCACAGCTCCTCTGGGAATTCAATCCAACAGTAACCCATCATTAATTGAAGATTAGCTCGTTATATGTTTCCAGCCGATATACCGATCATACTCGATCTTTAAGTTGAAAACCAAAACTGAGCTCCAAGCCGATATCCCGACCCTTCAGCCTTTTGTTGATAAGGGAAACATAAGTACCAATATAAACATAATTAAAATATAGTAATTCATAAATAGTCATATATATATATATATATATATATATATACTTATAAGCTTGATAAATAAATCAGATTATAGCCAAATATTATTCAGCCAAAAATAAATAAAATACATCTGGGCCTTTTATTATCACCAGCCCAAGCATAAGTTAAACAAACCGGAATTTAAATAAAATGGGCACTTTTAATAGCCCAGACTGAAAATTAAATAAAAACATAAATTAAATAAAATTAAGCATAATTAAAATAGAGTTAAGCATAAATAAAATCATAAATTAATATTGATTAATTAAATTAATTCATCCAATTAATTAAGGCCATTTTAAAGTCCGGGTCCATTAGTATAGTTCAGGTTCGTTAATTATGTATGGATAGTCCAAGGTCCGGGGTTTTACCCAAAGTCTATTCCCGGGTTCGTCGGAAAATCCCCGGGACACCGGTACCTCGCCGGATTCCGGCAGCCACTGTTCACACCAGCCGTCATCAAAACACCCAAAACACACACAGCAACACCGCCGAACACGTTATATCCACAGCCACCCAATCAACAATCACCCACCACTGTCAACAACAGGACCATCGTCATCCACCGCGGCAACATCCAAACCGTCAACACAACCACCACAAAAACACAAATCCGATTAATACACACACCAATCGTGATAAGGGAAGAAGGAAAGCGAAGAGGAAGAGGAGTAAGGTTCGTTGCCGGCCTTACCCTCAAGGTGGGAAAGCGACAGACCGTCACTCGGCGGCTGCTGCTGGCACGCGAAGTAGAGACAGAGAGGAGAAAGATGACCGGTGCGAGCTTCTCGAGGCGGCGACGAGAGCAGGTGGAAGCGGCAGCGAGGAGGTGCGTCTATGCTGCCCAACTCTGGCTCGGTGTCTCACGATGTCGCTGGCGTCGGGCGGAGCGTCTGGGCGAGGCGGCACGATAAGGAGGAGAGAGACGGCGGCAGCTCGCGTTGCTGCGACGAAGCGAGAAGGCGGCGATCGAAGGCAGCGACAGGGAGGGGATGTGAGGATGAAGGAGAGGAAAGGGGAATCGGCTTCCCTGTGCGCGGTGGCGGCCCTCTGCGACGGCGGTGAGGTGGAGGAGAACAGGAGCTAGGAGGAAGAGGAAGAAGGTGTGTAGCGGCGGCGGATTTGAAGAGAGCAGAGGAAAGAGAGGGGGTCGTCGATTGATGGGGAAGGAACGACGGCGTGTTTGGTGGGGAGAGGAAGGAAGCAGGGAAGGAGATGGTTGCAGGGGAGTGTGGGATTCGGGGAAGGAGAAGAGAAATAGAAAGAATGAAAAGGAAAGGAGACAAAGGAGAAAAGAAAAGATGGAAGAGAAAATGGGGAGTGGGGGGGGCCGGCTGAAGGAAAAATCGGAAGACAAGAGGAAGTGGAAGGAAAAAGGAAAAAGAAAAGAAAAAGAATAAAATATCTATTAATTATTACAGGATTGAGTAAAAAAAATCTGATCCCACAAAAGACTTATATACCCTTCCAGTTCCTCTTGGGTTCCAAATTAACTCAGGGGTATAATTGTCTTTTCAAAATTCCGTCTCGGTCCGAAAATACAACTTAGGCTCGGAAAATCCAATTAATTTTTCTGAGCGTTGTGCAAGTCACGGAATCGCAAACCGAGGTTCGGATAGCTGTATAAAATTATCGGATCATTCTTGTTTAACAACGATAAAACTTCATTACTCACCGTAAAAGTCAAACGACTCGGTAAAATTTACAAAATTTTCACCAGTGTAGTTACAATTGTGGCCTCGAGAAATGATGCTATGCCATAATTTGACTGTGTGACTGCGGTTATTAGGACATCCACCAACAGTTAATATTAATGCTTAAGGAGATGAGGCATCCATTTCTTTTAATATTCCATTCAAGTTGGGTTTTCTATTTTGTAAAACTATTGCTAACTGTTAGGAAGAAACATCTTATTTGAGTAAATTACCAAATATTTTTTAAGAAAGAATAAATTTTGAAAAATTAAGATTTGATAATTTTAAGAAAAGGATATTATATATAATATATATATATATGAAAAAGAATTTAAAATTATCTAAAATTTTGAACACATTTGAGTGGGACAAATTCTTTTTCTCTAGTGGGACAGGGAGAGTAATGAAAAAAAAAAAAAGTGCAGTTATAATCTGAAATGGTAAAAATCATGAATCACAAGGTTTTATCCAATCTTTCCGTAAATCCTCATCAGTAATTGGATAAAACCATCAGTGTCAGATAACCGTTACTCGAGGTGAATGTGTTGTTTCAACCTCCTATACAGATCACTAACACTTTGAAAATCCGTATCAGACTATCCTCCTCAATTTCTTGAGAGCTTATTAACACTAATTAACTACAGTTGAGATTACGTGTATGGATGCATAAAATTAACTAACCAAACCCATCCAGAAAAATACCAACTAATACATGACTTTTATATGCCCAAATACAGTCATCTGGTTGTGACAGACAACGAATAAGCTATCCATAGATTACTCAAACTTTGTTCTTACACAATTTTGCTAATTTAATTACCTGTACATGCAGTTCAATCTTATCCATAATCCTTATTTAAGTAACATGGTCATATACACGTTGATTTATACGTAGAAGCATATTATCACCTAATAGTTATACACAAATAATTGAATTTCTATGGTTTCTGTAAATGTCCCCTCTATATGTTTTGGCAACATATGCCTTATTTAAAAAAAAACAATCAATATATGCCTTAATAGTTAATTGTCAATTGTTAGATATTTGATAAAAAAAATTAATGCTTAAATGAAATACTAACAGTAATTGTAGAACCATGTAAATGAACAAGTTTAATACTCCAAATTGGGATAACAATGCGTGGTTAGTTCAAGGAGGTCGGCCCTTGTTTTCTTAAATAAGATTTCGATATTTTTCCTACAAGGTGGACCTACCCGACTCGAATCCAGGCTTAAGCCTATCTAACCCATTTTTATTTGGTTGGGGTAACTGCACCAGAAAGACAGAAAGATTATCCAAAGGCAGTGAATTACCGGCTATAGCGGGTTACCAAGATTGCGAAATGATGACCTCAACTTTTCTCACTATTTAAGCAGCTCCAGCACCCCCCTCATCGCTGCATCCTCACAGTTTGAAACACCATGGATGCTTGAATACATACGAAACGAAGAAGAAAAAACCAGACACCAAATACCTCCCTCCTCTCCTTTTTCTGCCCTCTATATATATCTCTCCCTGCTCAGCTTTTCTTTTTTCTTCTTCTTTAGAGCTAAAGAGAGATATATATGGCCATGGACTCCCAGTCTCAGAAAACACTAGCGGATTTCGATCCCATAAAGAAACCAAAGAGGAACAAGTTTGCTTTTGCTTGTGCAATATTGGCTTCCATGACTTCTGTTTTACTTGGATATGGTAAGTACATATTTTCAAGCCAAGCCATTTGGTCTCTCCAATATCCATTATTTTCATGAACATAATATATTCACCGTCCTAAATAATTTTCACTGGCTTTACATTTGCGTTACCAGACCCACATCCTTATACATACACCATTATTATATAATTTACATTTTCCAAGATTTGTAAATCTAAGCCAGTAATATAACTTTTATATACATGTCATGTTACAGATATTGGAGTAATGAGCGGAGCATCTATCTACATACAAGATGACTTCAGGCTCAGCGATTTACAAGTGAGTTTTCTGGTGGGTACCCTGAATTTGTACTCCTTGGTGGGTTCTGCCGCTGCAGGCAGAACTTCGGACTGGATTGGACGCCGGTACACCATCGTGGTGGCCGGAGCCATTTTCTTCGTCGGAGCTCTGCTGATGGGATTTGCAACCAACTATGCTTTTCTTATGGTTGGCCGCTTTGTTGCCGGTGTTGGTGTTGGGTATGCTCTCATGATTGCCCCCGTCTACACAGCTGAAGTCTCCCCTGCATCTTCTCGTGGATTCCTGACCTCATTCCCCGAGGTATGGATATTATGGATGTGTTATTATTTACTTGAAATTGGATACTCAAGTGGTATGTCCGTATAGTACTTTTAAAATGGGAAAAGTAAGATTAAAAAAAAAAAAAAGAAAATCTTTGGTTGGTTGTATTGTACTAAATGGATGTTTGAGTGACATAGATTTATCCATTATTTACTTGCTCTTTAACAACTTATCTTAATAGTAACTGTCTCCCAAAAAGTTTGAAACGCAAACCTTTAAGTACGTACCTTTATTAAAAAAAATGTGATCAGTTGCAATCATGGCGGGCAAAATAAGATTTTAATACATTTTTTTAGTGAAATTTTGATACACTTTATAGTAGGAGACGAGTTGTGTTCTAATTATACTGACATAAACTTCTTAATACATAAGAAATTTGAGTTCAGTATTTTGCGGACAATAAAAGAGAAATTTGAGTCTTTCTATTTATCATCAAGGGTCTGTATTGGTTAGAAAACCGTCACCAAAATTGTGTCGTTACGTGTAATACATGTGTGACAGAGTCTCAATTTTTTAATTACGTATAGTAAGACTGTATATAGACAAGTAATTTTTATCCCTAACCAACCACAAGGAACATGAAACTTAAAAAAATGGTTTTTATTTTGTCATTTTTGGTTGTATAATTAATCGGCCAATAAATTAAACACCACAAAAGTGACAAAACGAATTAAACTAAACCATATGATTTGCCATTTTTCTCGCAGGTGTTCATTAATGCCGGGATCTTGCTAGGCTACGTATCAAACTATGCATTCTCCAAGCTCCCACTCCACTTAGGATGGCGACTCATGCTTGGAATCGGTGCAGTCCCATCGGTCATCATAGCCGCGATTATTCTAATCATGCCCGAATCCCCTCGTTGGTTGGTCCTTCAAGGCAGGCTAGGCGACGCCAGGAAAGTTCTTGATAGAACCTCTGACAGCAAAGAAGAAGCCCAACTCCGGCTAGCCGACATCAAAGAAGCCGCCGGAATCCCTCAAGATTGCAACGACGACATCGTCCAAGTCCAAAAGCAAAGCCACGGCGAAGGCGTGTGGAGGGAATTGTTCATCAACCCTACTCCGGCGGTCCGCCATATCTTGGTGTGTGGTGTAGGAATCCATTTCTTCCAGCAAATAACGGGTATTGACGCAGTTGTGCTTTACAGTCCAAGAATCTTTGAGAAGGCAGGAATCACGTCCTCCAATATGAAGTTACTGGCGACGGTGGCTGTTGGGTTCGTGAAGACTATATTTATCCTGGTGGCCACTTTTTTACTGGACAGGATTGGTAGGCGTAAGCTGATCCTGTGCAGTATGAGTGGGATGATATTTTCGCTACTAATTCTTGGGTTTGCACTTACGGTGATTGACCATTCGCATGAGAAGCTAAACTGGGCCGTGGCTTTGAGTATAGCTATGGTGTTGTGTTACGTGGCTACTTTCTCTATTGGGATGGGCCCATGCACTTGGGTTTATAGCTCTGAGATCTTCCCATTGAGGCTACGGGCTCAGGGGACGAGTATTGGTGTGGCAGTGAACAGAGTCACAAGTGGGGTGATTTCTACTACTTTTATATTGTTGTATAAGGCGATAACCATTGGTGGGGCATTCTTCCTCTTCGCATCAATTGCATGTGTGGCTTGGGTATTCTTCTACCTCATTTTCCCTGAGACTAGAGGTAGGACTTTGGAAGATATGGAGGTGCTCTTTGGAAAATTTATCAAGTGGAGGTCCGTTGGCAAGGATGACCATAAGAATAGCAGCAGCCAAGTTAATGGTGCAAATAATGGACAAATCCAGTTGGGGGCTACTACTACTACTACTACATGAACTAGATAGTGTTATAGGACTTTGGTTAAAGATTTCTTTTAGTGTCTTATATTAGGATGTGGATGTCCCTTTTTTTCTTTTACTTTATGGGGAAGAGAGTGGGGCTCAGGCTAAAAGAAAAAAGCTTGTGGTGGGGTGTAGAGAAAGTTGATTGTAATGCTCTGAAACGATTAAGAAAAAAAAAGAAGAAAGAGAGAGATATTTTAATGAGAAGCAAGATAATAATTTGTTTCTCCAGTAATGTATGTCAATAATGCACTGTATCATGTTTCGAACAGAAAGAAATGCACTGTATCATGTTGCGAGTGACAGCCATTAATGCCAAAGACATGTGTTTTCAGCTGCCGGGGGGAACATATGATATAGAGATATGCTGGCAGCAAAAGTGACGGGTACTGTTACTGGTCTCGGTGGCACCCAATCAACGAACATGTGAATTATCGACCCGGTGGCTTAAACCAAAACCCGGAAATTTATTAATATAATTAGGGCCTAACCCATAATACAAACTAAGCGTAAAAATAACTTGAATAAAATACGAACTGATTATTATACAAAGATAACTTGTACTTGAATACTCAAAACCGTCATATACCTTTTCAATTTATTTCCTTTATACTCAATTTAGTTCTTTTTTTCTTTTATGGTGGAAGAGTATTCAATCAACTACACTACTAACCTCCGGTGACCCTTGTGTGATCAAGCTGATGAGCTAGGTTGGTACTTTACCAACACAGGCCAATATTCTGTTAAAAAAACCGGTTACCATCTTGCTTTGGATCATCTTTGCCCACAGATTTCCTTGCGAGAATCGGAAACTGACGCATCTTGGAAGTGTTGGTGGAGGCATCTTTGGAAGCTTGGTATACCCCCGAAAATTCGATCTTTTACCTGGAAATTCTGCACTGATATCCTCCTAGTCCGATCCAATCTGGTGGCCGGTTGTATTCCAGTGGTTGATCAATGCCCTTACTGTCATCATACTTGGGAGACTTCTCTCCATCTGTTCTTTGAGTGTCCATGGGCTACCCGGATTTGGCAGAACTATCCTTTTATTGTTTCGGCTCCGGTTGGTGGAATGTATAGCGGAAGAGACTGGCTGTACAATATATCCTTGTCGCTGGGTTGGTCAGCGGTGGAGCATTGCCTTATGGTTTTATGGAACATGTGGAAAGCGCGCAATATGCTATTGTTCCAAAATCATACTATCCCAGAGAACCAGATTGTTAGCGCAGCTTTGGATCTTCTGCAGCAATATCAGCAGGCTCAGTTCGTGATTAACCCGGCTAGTGCCCAGCCTCGTACTTCACACTGGACTCCTCCACCTCCTGGTCTTATCAAACTCAACTCTGACAAGTCCCGGATTGGTGATTCTGGTTCGGGGCTTGGAGTAGTTCTACGTGATGCTTACGGCCAGATAGTTGCAGCTCAAGCTCAGTTTGTACCTGCTACTCTCACGGTTCGCGAAGGTGAGGCTATTGCTATGCGGTTGGGGTTGCAGTTGGCTCGTTCTCTTCAATTCTCAGCGCTCATTGCTGAAACAGACAGTCTGGTGGTGATTCAAGCTCTAAACTCCCGCCAGCCGAACTCTACACAATTTGGCATCCTTATTAAGGATATTTTGTCTTCTTTATTTTCAGACTGTTCTTTTCATTATATTCCTCGCATTTGTAATAAGGTTGCAGACTTTACTAATCGTTGGGCAACTGTTAGCTGCCCGAACTTTCTGTGGCATCAGGACTTGCCGGATGCCCTTGTTCAACTGGCTTGTGAAGATGTCAGTAGGAATATTTCATAAATGAAATGACTTCTTCCTTTTCATTCATCATTGTTTATGTGTAATTTTTTTTTTAAGAAAATCTTTTTATAAAGTATTTAAAATTTTATTTTAAATAGAAGAACAAACACAAATACAATCAAGTCCATGTAATGTAATGCACGAAAAGTATACTGGTTTAATATATATCAATGAATAATTTTTTTTTTTTTAAAGAACCTGTGTATGCCAAACTTGTATAGATCAGCAATAGCCGGCCGGACGCTCCCAGACCTATTTGCAGAGGATAAAATAAAACATTAAGATAAGCAAATCAGGTGGCGGCCAATTGCTTCCCTGGATCGCCAGTGTCCCCCACGTTGGCTTCTAGCTCTGCCATAATCGTTGTTGTACGTGAGCTGTATTATATTTATTTGTGATGATGCTTCTATTAATTAATTGCAAAGCATCCACTCTAACCAAATTATTTTTTATTGAAAAAATAAATAAAAATGTCACTTCTGCATTGACTATTGACAATGTTACGTCCAAAATTCATTTGCAACTTGCAAGTATATAATAATATTTAGTTCATAATCCGCTTATCATGGATCTACCTCAATTTCTTTTTTATGTTTTCTTGTGGGGCAGGAGGCATGCGCACCTACATATGATATGAGCTTTGTCCTCGACGGAGGAAGACAATAGAGTTTTCAACGTTACAATTGAAAATATGCATATTCACGAGTTGACAGCTCGTCCTTAACATGATCGACATAGTTATCCCATAATAATTAGTATGACTTGAAAGTACTAATTTGTCCGGCTGCTGGGATAATTCTTCTTCAAAAAATATTAATTAATTAATTAAACTCTGCGGTTTATAATATTCTAGTATCTTTTTATATTTTTGATCTCTTTGTATCATGATTTGATTTTCACCAAGATAAACATAGATGTGTGTGTCGTTGCCAATGAATATGATATGACCCACACCAAAAATGGTGCAATGCCTTGAAGAACACTTTGAATTAATTTTAATTGTTTACTCCTAGGGGTCAATTCATATTTGAAATATCCCAAATGAGCATGGAGTAAGCTTGCCTTTAAAACATGCAGCAATAATAAGCCATTTGAACTGAATTATTTCCTTACATGAACGTTAAAACACACACGGTCCCTCTGCTCTGTTCCATTCCCTCCCAGAGTTATGGCTGATACTATCAACAACACAGAGTTAGACTCCAATCCTAAGCAAAGACCTGCAAATAGCGATGTAATAAGAAAGCCCAAGACCAACAAATACGCTTTTGCTTGTGCAATCTTGGCTTCTATGAGTTCTGTATTACTCGGATATGGTGAGTTCTCTTCAAACCAATTTTCTTAGTTTCATTTTACATCTTAACATTTTTACTATATGCCTTCTATGTACTCTTTGTACAACTTAACCATGATACTTAACTTATTTATGTATATGAATGAATACCTTGTTCAACAGATTTCGGGGTAATGAGTGGAGCTGCTATCTACATCAAAGAAGAACTCAAAATCAGCGACGTACAACTAGAAGTACTCGTGGGTACTTTAAATTTGTACTGCCTCATCGGCGCGGCCGCCGCTGGCCGGACTTCTGATTGGATAGGCCGCCGGTACACTATAGTGGTGGCTGCAGTGATTTTCTTTGTTGCGGCTCTGCTCATGGGATTTGCCACTAACTATGCTTTTCTCATGGTGGGTCGCTTTGTGGCTGGCGTTGGAATTGGGTATGCTCTAATGATTGCCCCTGTCTACACAGTTGAGGTCTCCCCGGCATCTTCTCGCGGATTTCTCACTTCATTTGCAGAAGTATGTATCCACACTGGCCTCTGCTCTTTTTTGCTATACACTTGGGTTTATCTCCATTATTTTTAAATAGAAAAGATCAATGAAGGAACAGATATAATGCACTTTTGTCCTTTCTTCTTAAAAGTTGATATTTTTAAAAATTAAATTATTGGACCGACAAAATTGACTACTTGACCCTATTTAAGTGTTGCCAGCCTTATTAAACGATTTATCATGAAGAAAATATATATTGAAAATACTACATATGAAAATGTTAATATGCTTTGCAACCTTGTCTTTCGCTTATAATAAACTGCAAATTCTGTTCGTGTAAATTTAAATTGGCATTAGCCTTTTCCCTCCGTTTCCGAGTTCTTCTTTATTAGAATTCCCTGATCAAACGACATGTCATTTACAACCTCTTTTACCATTTTGCTCCTAGTCCATCACAACAATTGCCAGTGCGTCCAGTACTGGCTAGGTTACCATATAGTCACTGTACAGTCACGCTTGTGTTGACATCTTTACAACCTCCTAGAATTTTTTTTTTTTAGAACAAACCCTATACAATGCTTCTGCATGTTAATTACCATAAAATTCAAACCAGAAGGCATGCATGATTCTGTGTTTTAAGAAAAAAAAAAAAATCTTGCTTTTGGGTTTATGGTTATTTTCTGCCTTTTCTTAACAGGTATTCATCAACGGTGGCATCTTACTTGGGTACGTATCTAACTATGCATTCTCTAAGCTTCCAACCAATATAGGTTGGCGTTTCATGCTTGGAATCGGTGCAATACCTTCGGTTTTCTTGGTGCTAATTATCATAGTCATGCCCGAATCACCTCGTTGGTTGGTTATGCAAGGACGACTTGGTGATGCCAAGCGAGTTCTTGAGAAGACATCCGACACCAAAGAAGAAGCCCAGGAAAGACTTGCAAGTATTAAAGAAGTCATTGGAATTCCTCAAGATTGCAACGACGAAATCGTTCAAGTCCCAAAAAAAAGTCATGGAGAGGGTGTATGGACAGAATTATTCCTTAAATCTACACCAACTACTCGCCACATTTTACTATGTGCTCTTGGTGTACATTTCTTCCAGCAAGCCCCGGGTGTAGATGCTGTTGTTCTATACACTCCCAGAATTTTTGAAAAGGCAGGGATCACATCCGATAATCATAAGTTACTAGCAACTGTGGCTGTTGGGTTTGTCAAAACCTTATTCATTTTGGTGGCAACATTTCTACTAGACAGGGTTGGAAGACGGCCATTGCTTCTAAGCAGTCTTGGGGGTATGGTAGTATCATTAACAACTCTTGGGTTTGCACTTACAATGGTGGATAATTCGGATGAGAAACTAAATTGGGCTATTGGATTAAGCATAGCCATGATCTTAGCTTTTGTTGCCTTCTTTTCAATAGGAATAGGTCCAATCACTTGGATTTATTGTTCCGAAATCTTTCCACTGAGACTAAGAGCTCAGGGTACGAGTCTGGGAGTGGCAACGAGTAGGATCACAAGCGGGGTCATATCTACAACCTTCTTGTCTTTGTACAAGGCTATAACCATTGGTGGGGCATTTTTCCTTTTCGCTGGAGTTGCTGCAGTAGGTTGGCTCTTCTTCTATGCGTTTTATCCTGAGACACGGGGTAGAAGTCTTGAAGATATGGAGGTGCTTTTTGGTCGTTTCTTCGGGTGGAGGTATGCTTTAAAGGATGAGCAGAAGAAGAGCGAATCTAGTACTGCTGCAGCATGATTAAAGAAGTTTGGTTGTCAGTGGATAGTTGATTGTACCTGTTGTAATTTCTAGTACTCGCTAGGCTTTCATGCATTACTTTTGCATATTACTTCTCCAGAATTCAGCAACAGGAAATGATCAAACTACTATCTTTTATTAACAATGTGAGGTTGGTCTTAATGGTAAGCGATTTAATTCTACTTAAGCAAGGTTTCAAATTCGAATCCTCGTATATGCAAAAAATTCTTATTAGGAGACTTATCTACCATAACCAAGTATGCAACCCAGGTCAAATCCATATCCGAATTAGTCGGAACAGAGCTCCAGATACAAATAGGAAACCGGAAAAGAAAACTACCATCTTTTACTTTCAAATGCATGAAATCAGTCACTGATACAGGGAATTATCAAAATTGATCCGAAATTTATGCAATTGATATAGGAAATGCTACGCTTATGCCTACAATTAATAATATAATCGGCAGGTTAATCGGAATCCAAGCTGACAGAAAGACCCGGAGTACGCGCCCATTCAAGACAGAAAGCTCCGTGCTCCAGGGCAAAGAACAACAGATTTCATTAACTAATCAGAAGGGCAACTGTACCCATTTACAAATTACAAACCTCAGCAGGAATCCCACCACTAGATTACAAAGAACTTACTTACTTTTGCCGGTTTGATCTCGGCAATCTCTAAAGTGGGAGCTCCTTGGAAAGAATCACCGGTGTCATAAGACTATTAAACTACAAAATTACTAGTAACCATATACAATTTTGACAAGCTCAAGTTTTATTTACTTCTCAATTCCCTGTTGCAGATACTGAATCAAGTCATAGCCAGCAGTGGTCCACTTGTTGTAAGCATCCATACATACACGAATCATAAAATTAGCAGCTTCACGCTCACTCATCTCCGGATGAAATCTCTTACGAAGATTTCCAATCGGATCTCCCCTACTGAAGCAAGGTAATCCACTTTCTAGCATCATGTTCACAGTACTGATTATCCCGTTCATGTGCCGACGAGCTGCCAGGTACCCCTTGACACACAAGCTGGGAGCACAAGGGTAGCAAATTGAGCAAGCAAGCTTCTCATATCTATATGTTCACAGAACAGTTAGGATGCAGAAAAGCATGCACATGTTTTACCTCACAAATTGGACCCACGTATCACTCTTCATAACACCGGATGGGTCCAATAGTTGAGTCATCTCATGGCTCAGCTTGAAGTGTGCACTCTCAAAGCGCATATTTCCACCAGGTGACGTTTCCAGGATGAAACCGAAATCAATATGAACGAGCCTCCCCAAACTGCATTTTACATATATGTACAATAATTGCTATTCTACCTTTTAAGATAACAATTTAAAATGAAATTTCATGTTAACAAGCGGAACTAGTTGGGCCAGGCGAAGCCAAGTGATTATAGCTGGGTATGATGTCATCTACCATGCTCCATTCCCATTCCCATTTCTTTCTTTTTTTTTTTGATAAGCCCAATTCCCTAACTTGTAATGTAAATTCTAATCCATCAGTCAATTTATTATTAAGTAAACCCTTGCAAATAGCAACTACTTGCAACTCAGCAAAAAAAAGGGGCAAAAAATGAAAAAAAATCCTACTTGTCAAAAAGGAGATTTCCGTTGTGTCTATCCTTTGGTTGAAGTAAAAGACTTGCAACTGCATAACCAGCACTGCTTATGATGAAGTTCTCACGTGCAGCTTCAAAACTAGCAGAACCAACAGACCCAAAGTCCTGTTGGAAAATCTCGTACAGACCGCCATCTGTTGTTTCACCCATCTGACTTCTGCTTCTTGTGTTGGGTACGACCTGCATATCATGATAACAAGCATATACATGAAAATATTACAAAAAGCCTCTCAAACCAAAAGATTCACTACAGGCTTTGGACACGCCAAATCAAAGGACAGCACATCATAATTTATGAGCACGCTGACGCTTTGAATCCAGCAAGAAAACTCCACTAAGATGATTTTATAATAACGAATCAATGCCACATGACTACTATGATACAGCAGAAAAAAAACACAAGAAATCTAATAAAGTTGTACTGATGCTAAACCTCCCCGACAGCATTGCCTCAGCAAATGTGTACATCTATTCATTGAGTTGAGCGGGACAAAACAACACTCCAACTTAATGAAATGTTGAAGATAAACTCACCTCAATTATACCTCTCTCTGGGCCAGTTGGGAGAACACCATAAGGAAACAAATAGAGATTAAGTCCAACTGCTTGAAATATATCCCGAAGAAGGGATATCACTTGAAGAGCAAGAACATCTTGTCGACAATCATCACCAACCTTGAGAGGTAAACATAAGCCGAGCTTAAACCAGTGTCAAAACTCAAAATGAAGGAATTCAATAAAGACAGATTCTCATCCTGCAATATTAGTTCCCTTGAACGAGGCCCTATTTTGGCAACCATCATATTCACTAGAGTTCAAAATGCAAATTATTATTGCAACAAAACTGTGTGTGATCTAATTTGTAAACAATGAAAATTCATATGCGGATAAAATTATACCTACACATTTTAAGACCATTTCTTACGTCTCATCCAAAGATAGGGTTTTGGCTCACGATAACAAATTTTAAAAACTTACCTTGAATATGCAAGCTTGGGGCTTTATATCATCATCACTACAACCACGATCAACCACATTAAAAGTAATCATTATAGGGACTTTGGCAGCTGATTGCAAAGGTATTCCACTGTCCGTCCGAATGCCCCGGACAAGTTTGTTAGGAGCAGTAGGTAAATAGAGGTCGTCTCCCATCATTTCAATTTTTTCCAATTCCCTGCCAGAGGAATGCACAAAACATACTTAGCAGCAAGATATAAAACAGAAAGATAATGAAATTAAGCATTACAAGCATCAGAAGTACACCTCCGTATACCAGCCCGGCGTTCGTCCTTTGGCAGTGGGAAGAGAACACCGGAAATGGAGGTGACTTTGTCAAAAAATTCAAACTCCCTTTGAAAGATGTCTAGCGCCTTGGGAGTGAAACCGTCAATAATATGTTGACGAACAGTTGGCAAAACTGCTTGAAAGGAACTATCCTGAAATGGAGCATATAAACATGGTCATTAAACACAAGATACACCAGAGACAGGATTTGCAAGCGTTATGTGAGCCCGATCATGTGTAAACGAATGACGCAAACTGATGCAGGAGCATAATTATTAGTATTTTAATATTTTATTTTGTTTCATGCTGGGCCGGTTACTGTTCACGTATCACTGTTCACGCATACTTTAGCAGTATTCATTTTATATTTAGGTTTTCACTAGTATAAATAGGTTATCTTAGCTCTAGTTTCAATAGCTTATTATTATATTATTTTGACTAAACATCTAGGGTTTTTAAACCCTAATTATCAAACTTTTGTTCCTATTCAATTCTGTTTAAGTATTCCACTAGAATCTTTGTTATTTTGAGTCCTCTTTTCTCTATTCTATTCTCTACCCTACATCACAAATGTCAGCACCGACTGAGGTGGTTGCAGACACTAACATTTCACTGGAATAGTAAACTATTAACACAGACAAAGACTCAAAAGTCAACAGAAGCACTTCATGTATCCTTATATGAAAACTGTAACCACATTCAGAGCAAGCAGTGTCAGGTGATCTTGTGGGTTCCATCTTCATTTTGCTTTAACAAGCAGTAGAGGAAAGTTCATAATATGATGTGCAAACACTTCCTGAACCTGTGCATCCTCCTGACAATTCCCCTGCTGAATTCTACTAAAATGAAATGTAGATTCTATATCTAGATGCAAAAACAAGTAAAAGCATGGAATCATAATTCTCCCAATTGAATGCAGGGCCAAATTCAAACCATGGACTCATTTCTTTTGGCTTCAAAATAAACTGATAAACTAAGTACGTGCAAGGAAGATCCATTAACTAGAAGATTCTAGGTATTGAGGATAAAGGATCAAATTACAAATATGGATAAGTTCTAAATCACTCGCAAGAAACACCTACGAAGACAATACCTTTGCAGCAGCAGCAGCATCTTTCGGAGCTTCTGGTACAGAAGTCTCACCCTGCCATAAAGAAATCAATGCATGTATAAACCAAAAGAGTACTGTAAAATAACAACTTCCTCCAACTTCAATTCAAAACAAGTCAATCATGCAAATATATGAGCATTTCTGCACCTGGAGATGCCATATCAAAATATGGGCAAAAATGTCACTTCTCTGGGCTGCTCTGAGCAAGTATCCTTCTACCAACATCTGCAAAATCATTGCAGCTTAAATTCAGAAAATCAGAGGACACTTGTACTTCCATAGTGGTATGAAGCTGCAGTGTAATAAGACAAACCTAACCCCAAAAGTATCAACTGATCTTCCAAAATTAACCCAGTATCAATATAAATTCATATGAGAATGAGCATCTCATGCTTACCTTATTGTCAAAAAAAAAGAAAATTTGCAGAAAGAAAGAAACACATGTCACAGAAAATAATATATCACTTTGACCAAAAACTTTGGTTCACTATCACAATTAACACATTCATGCGAGGTGGGCAGTATTTTCAGTTGACGATGCATAAAGCAAGGTCAGGTCTGAGTTGCTCAAAAACTATTCGGATCTCACCACCCAGTTAAGATGGCACTGAAACTTAAGCATAAACTTTTTAAACAACAGATTCAACAGATAACCTACCCCTTCATCATATCTCAAAGACTGCACCAGCTGAGGCATAAAGAAAGTCACTCGCTCAGGAGGATAGGACTCCAAAACCCTTAGAACATATGCCATGACACGTGGATGGCCCTTATAAGCTGGGGTGAGGAACTCAAGAGCTTGTGTAATTGAGCAAGCAGCCCAGTGCGGCAATTGTTGCAAAAGCACTGAATCTTCATCAACAGCCTTGGGGGTGACAAAATATGGCAATGCTTCAGGAATGCACCGAATGTCCAAAATATGTGACTGCAAGGGAAATAAGAACAGGATGAAAAAAGATAAGTGGCATGCTTTAAGTTGAATAACTAGAAGAAAAGAAGGCATAGTCAAGGGACATTAACAATTCCTAAATCAAGCTACCTTATGACCACATAACAAGTAAGTGCAACCCTGGTATTATCTATTTTTATCTGATTATATACTCCAACCAGGAAAAGAGGGGTAAAGATACCTGAACAAGATGAGTTACTTCAGCCTTCAAAGATGAGTTTGTTGGAAACCTAGCAGCTAAGGATAAGGCAATACGAGGATCCACTGAAAAGGCAGTCCTAGCATATTCAATCCATTTCTCTGAGCTGATTTTAGGTCGGAGGGGAATATCCCTATAACATATGAAACGTCAATCAGTGATTGCAGGTCTTCAAAAGAAAAGTGTACAATCTAGCAATAGCAAATACACTCATCAAATCAACTTTAGAACAAATATTCAAACGGAAGTAAATGAATGTATCTAGGGCAAAGTTTACTTCGAGTTAGTGGGTTGTGCCCAAACTTCAAGCCTGTCAGTCTCATGCTGGCATAGCATCAAAAGCAGCTGCTTCCGTTTTTCTTTTCCCACAACATAGTTGTCCATCTGGCCCCATACAGGATGACATTGATCACTCTGCAGTTGCTTACTTTTGTCAGTTGATATGAGTAATCTGCAATTACTACATAATTGCAAACTGATAAGTAATACAAAGAAAAATTTGTTCTTTCCGCACTCCCTCTTTAGGATGTTCCACGAAAAGTGTCACACTTGTAGTCTCTCTTAATCAAATACTTCATGACCTTTGCAAGACTTCTGAGGATTAAATTGTTTAAGAAAGGACAAAGAGAAAATCTGAAATACAATCATGACCCTGTGATCAGCAGGGCCACAGCTGTACGACAGATTATGAAAAGTGTGTAAGGTAAACAAGGTTACAAGACGGTGTAGATATGTAGTTATCTTACCAAAGAACTCCCATTCTCAGGGGGACCTCCTTTTGAATCAGATTGTGAAGCATCAAAACGGTCATTAGACAGATAGTGCAAGAAGACAGAGACAGATTGAGCCTCGCTCTGCGCGAAATTCAGATAGTTGACATCATGCCATTCAGGCTCAGAAGCAAACCAGCCTAAAGAGGCCCTGAAACATGCATAGAGACAACTCTCACTTCTCAAATGTAATACAATTTTATAAACTTCATTAATGCTATGCATTTTCTCAAAATATTTAAGGCCAAAATATTCCAACTTTCAAGATTGAGTATAAACACAAGAAAGATATTCAGTTTTCCAGAGAGTGATCTTTGCCATCCACTAGTATAAAGGAACTGTGGCTTTGTAAAACAAACTAGACTGATCCATTAACATTTGCAAACCAAGGAAAACTAAAGAGCAACAATGTACCAAAGAACAAGCAAAGCAGTCACACGCTCAAGTTTGTTAGTGAATGACATAAAAAGCAGCAAAAGAACCAAAAAGGAGATTTTATACAACCATATCTCACCTATAAATCCGGTCTTGCAGAAGTTGAAGTCCCGCTTTGAAATTCCGTAGATTTCCCTGGTAGTGACACGCGCAAAACTTCAAGCCAAGGAGCATGACAGTAAAAAAGGTACCGGTCGCTGCAGGATGGCGAGAAAAGTTCCACGGTGATTTTGTGGTTCCTTGTAAAAGCCGGCCAAGGAGCAAGAGTTGCTCAACACTATTATGCCGAACTACCTGTGCGATAAAAGCCACAACTTACCAAGCAGAGTCAGAAACTGACATGTATTCCAGCATCAATCACAGACACAAGGATGCAAGTACAACAATTCCTAGGTGTTTGTGTAAGTACAAACGCATTGCAATCTAAAACAAATGTACATGCAACCACAATGTGAACAGAAAATATTAAGCACAACGGAGGCACATTAATTGGTGCATATTAAATCTCAGGGCAGCAAAATGTTGGTCTCCACCAAAGCTTTAATAAAGGTTCCCCAACAAGTCAGGCACTGTAGCTTAAAATCTTGAAAAAGTGGCCCATTCTGGACTTCCTAATTTAGATTTCTAATCTTACAGCACCTTAAAAATACATCTCACTCAAGAATAAAATCTTGCACAAGGCAGTCTTAAATCAGGATCAAACATTTGACATACATATGATCACAATGCACCTCTCACTAAACTGAAAATGAAGCCAGAACATATAAGAAGGTAGCCATCAGTCACAATGGTCATCCAGTTCAAAAGATTCTCCATGTTCCAATAAAAACTTCAACATTACAAACAGGATATTTTGAGATCCTCTAAGAGCTTTTTCTCAATTGGGACAAAAGGAAAACTACCAGCTTGCAAGGCTAGAAATGACAACATTATACTCTGATTCTTCTGGCATATAGGCATAGAAGCAAAACTAACAAAAGAGAATGCCTGTATAATTTTTTCTCTCATCATGTAGGTGATCCTTCTTGCTGCCAGTTTACTAGAAACAGTTACAGCCACTTTGGCCAAGCACAAAAAGTAAAAGAGAACTTCATGTAACTGGAGAATATTTGTTTCATAGGTTCACAATACAAAATTACAACGCTTGTATCATAAATGCAGTGCATAGCTTCACAAATATTCTACCTCAATAGTCAGTTTCAAGAAGTTCATTAATGTATGGCATAAGTAAAAATTAATCAGAGAATAGACCTTCCACTGCCAACAATGAGGAAAAAGCCTTCAATCTTAGTCAAAAAAATAAATTATGTGAACCGATATGAATTAATCCCAGTAGAGACAATTGATTAAGACAGATTGACCATCCAGTATGGACGCCCCATGGATTTATGTACTAGGAGCAACAAATGAGATAACCAAATGAAGTTGGTTCGAACAGAAAATTGAAACTAACATTGCAATAGCATGAAGAAATCTCAAACCTAAGAAAAGAAAACACAACTCATCTTTCGGGCCACAACATGTTCAAGACTGACCACATTAAATTGAGCGGACATGGCATCACTGAAGACAATCAATTGAAAAAAGAAAAGGATGAAAAAACCTGGCAGACTTGATGAAAGCACTACTACAATGAGGGAAAGATCATGTCAAGAATATAGACAACCACACAATAAACTAGTCAAATTTTATTAATGGGCATTATCTATGTAGAAAAGACATAAGTCACGAAACCTTCCCAGTAGCAATCATGACAAACATAAGCATGTGAGTGTAAAATGCGGGCAGAAGATGCATTTCCTACATCAAAGGCAAGCTACAGAAAGCTAAAAACACGGGGCAAAAAATAGACTATGACAAAGCCCATTTCAAGAGAGAATTTCTGACCTCAAACCGATCAATGAAAAATCCCAGCCATATTCTATGTGCCATAATTTGTTCAACAGGGTCAACTTCTGGTTGTGGCTCTGGTTCCCCAGCAACAAGATGAGGCCGTAACTTCGCAGCAGGTCCAGAATACTTAACGTCAGAGGCAAAGAGTCCACGCTTTGTATCAATTGTCCATAACCATGCATCTACAAGTTCAGCAAGAACTAGGGAACCCAATTGGGGTGCTGCAGAAACCAGCCAAGTCCAAATGAAAACACCAGTTTCCATTGCATCTTGTGTAGAAATATATGCTGGACACCAACAAAGAAGACGTAGAAGTTGCGCAAAGCCCTCTATGTTTGCTTTCGAATTAGAGGCCTGGCATTAAACAAACACAACAACAGAACAAGTAAGCACCCAAAATCTTGTACTAGCAAGAAAATAGAGAACAGGGGCATATTTTCACCAGATTCGAGAGCAGTAGTGCAGTTGCTTGGGAACAAGTCTCACGGAACAAAGACTTGTCCACCTCACCACCTTTTTCTGCAACGCCAACAAATTGTTGAAGATTCTGCACAAACCTACTTAGTAGCATTGCGTTAAAAGAGTCGTCCTCAGCTGGCGTTGGCTGAGAAAATGCTCCAGAGATCAATCTTTGAAGACCACCACCAATTCCTGTTGGTGCATTGCCACCAGGCTGAAAGCCACCAATGCTGTTATACAACCTCCTCATGCCAGCAATTTCTCCAGCATGGTTGCACTTTACTGTTGCACTAACTATACCAGTACTGAGCACCTCCAAATTAAAGGCTTCTGTTAATTTCAAGTCTGCTCCAGATGCAGCTGCTGCTGCAGTAATGACTGCAGGAATATTCGCCGTTCGTATGCCTGACCAATCATTTTTACCAGTTCCAATCCGTATCTCACTTAAAAGAGAAACAACATCAGTTGTATGTTGTGCTCTCTGCCAAGTGTTTGCTTTACAAAGTTTGTCCTGAAGCATATGACGCACACACAGAAAAACAATGATTAGTATGGGACAAAAGAAAGTAAAGGTTTGTAATGGACTATTCATATAAAATAAGGACATCATCCATTACAACAATAAACAACTCAATAGAGTGCTAAAGCTTCTATATAAGAGTTTAAAATAAACAGCAAAAGCTATAAAAAATTCTTCAAACATAGTAATATCTGTTTATGAGTCTGGATCTATCAAACAACTTGGTCAACACACGCCACCAAGAATAGAAAGGACCAAACTCGTGAGCCAAGTGATAAAGCATATTACATAACTGGCAAGAGGAAAAAAGTATAAATCTTATATATAAGTTTTTCAGGGGTCAACCATTAGAACCAATATAAAACAAACAATAATAGCAAAATACAAGTCACAATCACTACTTTATAATCTGAGAGTAAACAATTCCTTAGACACTGAAAAGAAAATCCATTATCAACTGTATCTCCTTTGACTGTATATTGTTGCTTAAAAGGAAATGCATGCCATGAATATTATCCAAGAGAACTTGTCCAATTCACTATGCATTGAAGAAAATATTCGTTCCTATCCAAGCAGGACTGCAATTGCAGGATTTCAAGTCAACTTAATCTCAGAAACATTACTGGAGCATGAATACAACCTGAAGCAGACCCTGGCTGGTGCAAGGGGCATAAGAGAGTGATATGCTGATCCATTCCCTGACAACTTTTTGATACAACGAACGGACAGCTGCTACCCAAGTAGGGTCATTAACCACAGAAGTTGATTCATTATGAACTGAGAACAGCATGGAATCTAAACACGATGAACTCCATAGCACCTGCATAGATATAGTTCCATTTGTTTCTAACCTAACTTGGCAAATTATAAATAACAGAAAATGGGAAAAAAGACAGACAAAAAAATGAAGTCACCTGGGGTATCAGACAACTTTACCTGTGGAAATTTATCTCGAAGCTGAGTCAACAAGTTCACGGAAATATCACGGACGTGTTCCTCCCTCTGGGACATGCCTTTGATAAGGAAACAGACATGGGAATTAAGAGTTGATTCTCTAACATCCGCTGCATTTCCAGTGTCAGTAATTCTATCATCCTGAACCAGGAGCAAAGTATTGATCATATTAACACAGCAACAAGAGAACAACCAAGTATCAGTTATACAACAGATCATTTTTCAAGATGCTATAAGCTCCAATTACATTTCCACCAAAATTGTCTATCATATTATTAGCAACGAAAATAATACACAATGAGGAAATAAGTATTATTGGTTAAGCCTCTCCAGTAGTATAGTTCAGAATGCAGAACATGGAGATAATCATCCCCCTTTTCTTTAAGTGGCAATTCTCAGTGCAACTAGCACTGACACAAGCAATGGTCCTTACTCACCATATAAAGGTATTTCTGGGACAAGCACACTTAGCAATCAGAGAGTGTCATGACTATATACAGAGATACAAGATGGCATAATAAACATAGAGTTACAGCTTCATATGCAAGGCTTCACCCATAACACATTAGACAACCAACAGGCACTTTAACAGTACGCCAAGTAATGGCTTGAGTAGGCAAAGCCTTCTATTCAAGCACACAGATAAATATTTTAATGCATTGTTCCTTGAAAGTTCATGGAAGGGAAAAACATGAGGAAACTAAAATTTCTGAAAGTAAACCAGGTCAGGGGCCACAACCAGAAGGGTAACAATAAATATATATTTACATGTATACATATATATATATATATGGAAGGCATCATATAAGACCAAAATATACCAGCCACTGTACTGCTGCCTCAAAAGCCCGGTGGACGATTGCAGACAAACATTGGAAGACAGCTGGAATAAGATTTGGAGTTTTCAAGTACTCAAATACACAGCTGAAGGCACTTTTCAAAGCAGTCAAATCACCACCGCCATTAAGGATGCCACCGTTGCTACTAAATCGTATTATCTCCAAAAAAGCTACAGCAAGAAGATAGGTCGCCTTAACACCTGTTCAAAGCAAATATGATAACACAAGAGTCGATGCTTCAGATCAATATACCAGAGAAATAAATTCTAATTTCAAGAGCATTAACAAGGATAATCTCAATACACAAAATTGAAACAATACTGTTATACAGCTGCTCAAAGCAAAAACGTCAACTTGGAAACAGTTATGAACAGACAAAATGAACATTTAATCATCACCGCCAAGTTTTAGTTGTTTAACCTGATATCATGCTCATGGCTGCAACATCAACCCGACCTCCTAAAGCAGCTGAAAGAGCAGCTCTTTGGGTTGCAGCTGCTTTCTCATTACCACTACCTTGACGACTGCCAGGATTGTGAAGAGCGTTGAGTTCTAATTCATCTTCGAGCCATTTCACCGAGCTAACAACCTTGAGCACCTCATTGTCATACAAAAATATTAATGTAAACAAATCCTGCTATGAAATAATACTGGAGTGATACTGGCACAATATTTTGAAGTACACTATATCTCCAAAAACAGACGTTTTCCATTATAATAAAAAGGCTGTTTACTTCCTCAAAAGTTCTTCCTGGTAGCAGCAAACCTGATCCCAAGTTCTAAGAATTTAGAATGCGACCAAATGACGATCTGCTGCCTACATCTCCAAAGTCTTAACAGATTCCAAATTAATCTAAAGGTGTCTTAGTTCCAACATGAGATTCACCATTTGGAACCCAATTTCTTAAACTTATATGGCAGGATTGAGGAGCCAAAAAAACCTGCATGTTGGATCCTTAGGAAGAGAGACCCTGTTCGTCATTTGGCCTCTGTTTCTGCCAATAGCAAACCTGATAAAAAAAGCTTATTTGGGATGCCTCATAGCCACTTAAGTACAAACCCCAGTATCATTCACCAAGACTAGAAGCAAGGAGTTAGAGTGGGAAACAAAGATCTCATGTTGATAATCATAATGGATGACATCACATTTATTTTCTAAAGACTATCAGAACTGAAAACCCCATAAAATTGTCATGCTCAAAACCCTTGACTCAAAGATGCCAAATCTAGGTATTCTTGAAAAGGTTCAACAAAAGAATGCATAGTGGAAGCAATTTCTTTCGACAGGTTTGGTTGGTTTTGGGGCTGCCATTTCCTTTTTGGTTGCTAGTCTAGCTTCTCTCTTTCAGCTCCAGCCCTGAGGCTTGTTTACAAGGCCAGCCTTTCGACCTCCTCATAAATACCATATTTCTCCACAAAAAGCATGTCCAACTCCGAATCCATAGCCTCTTACTGCTTTTATTTTGTGTTTGAAAGAATCCAGTAAAAAATAGACAGAATTAGTTAATCGGTCCAAGAACTTTCACAGTTTCACCTGGTAACCATCTGTAGTGACTCTATCAAGTTTTAGAAAATCTAAGCACAATCTAATTGACGATATCAACTAAACAGCATAAGAAAGAAAGCATTTTCTAACTACTTAAATCTCTGAGACGAGATTTGAATCATAGCATCAGTATTGCATATGGCAAGCCATTTGCCTAGCTGTCATATACAGCATTAGTAACAAACTATTGACTATGGAATTCAGGAAATATTTAAGAAATATAAAAGAAACCAAAAATTTAAGGATAAACCAATAGAACAGAATGCAAGAAATTCACCACTAACTTACAAGGGGAGGAGTGCCTTGAGAAATGCGCTCAACAGCAGAAGCCCACAGCTCATTGAACATGTATGGTCCACCCACTGCTTGAAGAGCAATTGTACTTCCCGCACTGGTTAGTGAGGTAGAGACTGACTTTGCTGGTAGTTGGCCTTTCTGTATAGGAGGTGCCAAGCCAAAAAGAGCAACATAGAACCACAAGTTGCGGAACAATTTCAAAAGTGATGGCTCTACATCTAATGTTGGATCAAAATCAGAACATATTTCAGCAACAGCAGGAAGTAGAGGACCCAAAAAATCTGCTCCGCTCCTGAAACAATGGGAGTCTTGGTAAATGCAGCAAAGGACACAAAATAGTGGTATTAAGAAGATAAGAATTAGAGATGCTAGATGATGGAACAGATGTCTACCTCCCACTTTTGGATTCAGCAGCCAAACCAACATCTGAGCATAAAGATAGCAAGCGATGGCGATAATCTGCTCGCAATTTTGAATTTTTAAGACCACTGGCAATCAGAAGAAATCCTGCAGGAAGAGTCTAGAGTGAATTTGAACCAGTGAGCAACCATTTGATTGGATCAGTGATACAGTAATTAGACCAGATCATACTTGCAAGAGAAATACATACCTCAACACGTTCTGTAGTGGCTTCTGGAGCCAATGTATTACTTTCTGCAGACCCTAAACTTGACAGTTGACTCAAATAACTTCTTGTCATCAGAACAACAGTCTCACGATAAGACTTCTCAAAACCTAAGCTTGCCATACGAGATACAGCATCAAGAAGCTGCAATAAAGAAAAAAGAATAATGCCCAAATTATGGAGCAATCGGCACTATGAACTTTTGAAACAACAATTATCATAAAGAAACAAATACAAGGACAAGAAATCTTCATTCAGCAAATGCATGCTCTGAAGACAGAGATTTCATACTCGAAGTCGCAATAAACCAGCAGTTGAAGCATCGCCCTCTTCTAAACTTTCGATGAAAAGTGGCAAAATCATATCTACAAGTTCAGATTTGTTCACAGCAACATTCAAATCAGCCAGCAAACGTATAATATTGAGCTGCACAGCAGGAACTCCCTGCTTCTCCTTGTCAACCTAGAAATTAAAGAAAAAAACTCACTCAAATAACGGAAATTAAATTTGTGAGCCGGACATAAAGTATAGATGCGAGAGCTGCATTATAATAAAAACAAACCTGTTCATCAAAATCATTTCGTTCACGTATACTTGTGGCTAATCCTAGGATAAATGTGTCCACAGGGGCTCGATCCTTGGTCCAGCCAGATTCAATTATCTGACAACATGTCCTCACAACACTCTCAAACATGGGACCCTGGCTTCCACCCCAAGTATCGGCCTGTTACAATCAGAAGAACAACAGTAAACACCATGTTCTGCACTGAACTGAAATGCAATTACAATTCCCACCCATGACACTTACCTGTGCGCATGCAGCCAGCACAAGAGGTTTAAGACGAATGAGTAAAACACGCATAGGCTGACCCCTTCTCTTGTCAGCAATGTGGGCAACCCCAGAAAGAAGGGAACTGAAAAGCTCTTCACACACTCTCAACTTCCTCCAAACAGAGACTAAACACGCCTCTGCAGTATCTATCAACAATGACGAAGTCTCAAGGGCCAACTTCTTTGCTGTTTTTGCATCATCCTCTATAGATTTAAGACTCTTAATCTGCATCACAGCTGCAGCTTGATAAAGTGATAGTTTTGCATTTACTCTTGCTTTTAAAGGTTGCCCCTGTTCACTCCAATCCCGCTTCCTGATCTGGCCATATAACCAACTTTCCCTCATCAACCACAATATTCGAATTTTATTGATTTTAGTGTTTCTAGTGCATTAAAATATCTAACTCCTGACGGCCATACAGACCAAATAACTAGCCAAAGACTGAATAAGAAAAAAAATTGACATAAGCCACACGTATGATAAATACCAAGATACTACAATCAATTTCTTGAATACATCAATTCATGTAATGAGTTTGATTTGCACTATCAAAATCAAAATTCTTATGAGAAATCCTGCCGATCATAGCTTCATATTCCTCATCACTACATAGCCAGCGAATAAAAGAAAATCATGCCGAGTTTTTTTCTTCTGTTTTTGAAGAGCAAGCTAAAAAGTCTCTGCAATGGTTCAAATGCTTTTCTTTCGGTTACATGCACCGGAAAACTATCCACACAAAGTACAATCTGTTTCGAATTATTTGACATTACCTTTAGAAAAGCAGAGAGAGATTGGAGCTGCCTCTTCGCGATTAACCTCACCTGCTTCAAAAGCTCCTCATCAATCTTCACACGATCCAAAACATGGGCAATCAACTTAAACGCAATCTCCTGCTTCTCCATTCCCTCCACACTCTCCTCCTCGAATGAAGCCACCAATTGCCTGAACAACCCCCCGCCTATTCCATCACTCAACCCAAAACCGATCAACCCAGACTCAAAACCACTCTTCCACGTCACTCCACTCCCATTCACCGCCACTTGAGTCGAGGACGACACGGCACTGGTGGCAGTAGACCCTGACATGTGGCTCGCATCATTTACCGGACTCGAAATCTCAGCACTCTTTTGTCGGCCGTGGTTTACATTGTTCATCGGAGAACTAATAGAGGACGACGTATCAGAATGCGTACCAGTCCGCTCACCAGGCGATGGGTGAGGCGGTAAGGACGCCGTGAATTGCTCTAGAAGGCACGACACCAACTTCTCAGCGTCGTCTTCCTCAATTGGCGGGAAGTTCTGCGCTAGAGCGAGCAAGAACGCCCTGGAGATCGCCAAATGCTCGCTGACATTGTCCCCGATCGCGGCCATGACCACGTCACCGACGAATCCCGCGACCTCGGCGCAGAAATCAGGGGACGCCTCGGCTGCCTTGGACACGTAGCCGAGGAAATCGGCGAAGAAGGAGGCGATCGCGTCGGCGCCGAGGGACTGCGGCCAGAAGGACTGGCGGAACGAGGAAGGGATGGAACGGAGGAAGGCGAGGACGATGGAGGCGGGGCGGAGGTCGGAGGGGTCGGCGCATTTGGAGAGGAATCGGGAGACGGCGAGCACCGCATTGAGCTGCGAGCGGGAAACCCTAGGCGATCCGCCGAGGAGAATGTCCGGCTGCGGGCAGCGGTTGCACATCCACTCGAGCTTGTCCGCGAATTGCGTCGGGTTCTGCGCCACCAGATCGCACAGCTCCGTCAATGCCTCCATTTTCCGTATGAATCTAAACGGTATAAACCGAGCGAAGGACAAAAATATGATAAGAATTGAAGAACGTTATGAGTAAACAAAATAAAATTTTTCAAATGCGAAAGAATTTGTTATGTCGCTAGAGAGTGTGTGTTTGATAAATCGAAACGTATTTTGGGATTGGGATGTGTGTTTTGTATGCGAAATGGCAGGTGAGGAGTGTGGGTGATGGAGAGGAAATGGGAAATTAGGGTTTACTTGGAGGGATTGGTTTCATTTTTCGTTTATAGGGGTGAGGTGAAGGGGAGGGGGAGAGAGGGAGGGAAGGGAAGGTATTGTAACGTCGCTGTATGCCATTGTTTTTCTCTGTTTTACTCCCCGAACCAACTCTTATATTCTTTTGCCTGCGCTTTGGCTTTTTTTGTGATCTTTTTGTGTGTTTTAGTATCATGGGGACGGTTCTCCCGCGCCTTGGATCCTTTTTTCCTCTCTCTTACTGTCCTGTTAATTCTTTTTTTATTAGAAAAATAAAATGAATTGTAACGTTTTCTCGTTTTTTTTTTTTGAGGAAAGTAACGTTTTCTCGTTTAAATTTTAAAGATTGGATAATTTTCTATTGTCTTAATAAAAAAGTTAATCAGTGAATGTGATACCATAGTTCTTCCAGTAAAAAAAAGGTTAGCGATATATTTTAACCAGTGAGTGTGGCTTACTTACAATATAATCGTTGAACATTTTCTATCTGCAATTGTCAGATTAGGGGGAGTAAAATACAGATATGCAGTGGCGGACGATTATATATATCCAGGGAAATTTTTATGGCATCATTAAATGGCATATAACGACTTATTATATTTATATCATCGAATTCACACTAATTTTTGGAACCATGCTTTGGAAACTAAATTTTACTTGATCAATAAAGTGTCATGTCTTTTGTATAAAAAAAAACTGTCGAGGGATTGACTAGCAAGTAATCACCATTACCGTGCTTCACTATAATTGTTTTTCACTGGTCTTTATTTTTTTTTTTGTATTTTTAAACTAGTCTTGTTTGACACATTACAATTCTTTGGTTTTTTTTTTTGATGAGAAGAGTACAATCATTGGTGTTTTTTTTTTGAACGTCTAGTAACGTCATTCATTACTGCAAATCCGTGTTAATTACATGTGAAAAGTCACTCGGCACTAGATAGAAACCAACACCCATGCTCAAGTGATGTCTAGCATTTCGTGCTAAAAGATCAGCTGCTCTATTAGCCTGTCTATTCACTGCCGAAATGTTGTAACTAACAAAACTTCCTAACAAAAGATGAGTTTGCTCCACGAGAGAAGCAATACCCCAGTCAACCTGTGCATCCTTGCAACGCTTCAAAGCAGCTATTAAGTTCACAGTGTCAGTTTCCAGAATGACCCTTTGTAGACCCAACTGAGTGCAAGTTGAACCCATATAAAAGTCCCCAGGCTTCTCCAACAAGAGCAGACATACCCCTACAAATACCCTGTTGGAGGTCAATGAGCATACCAGAATCATTGCGGATTACAATGCCTAAACCAATGGGAGATTTTGCATCAATGAGAGATGCATCAGAGTTGATCTTATACCATCCAGCAGGGGGTAAAGACCAGTGTTGCAAGGGGGAGATAGGAGAGGGATTTGGCTATGGTTGTCGCTGCAAAGACAGTTCCTGTGACAACCTGTACGCCTTCATTGCAGTGTTTATCGGGCTGATGTGTCCACTGCCCAAGACTGTTGCATTTCTTGACTTCCAAATCTCCCAAAGCAAGTAGGCAATGTGTTCAAAAAGACCATCTTGGTGCTGCTCACAGAAGGATTGCATTTCCTTCCACCAAGACTTAATGTCAGGAATATTTGAGGGAAAGGGTCTGTATCCGATTGGACTAGCCATCCAACAAGCTCTTGCATGGTCACAAAGAAAGAGGACATGCTTAACTGTTTCAGCTTGGGAGCCACATAATGGGCAATCTGCACTTGAGCTGATATTTCGCCGATGAAGTCCGGCCATAGTGGGGAGACTGTAGGTAAAGGATCTCCAAAGGAAGTTATGGACTCGGGGCCCAACTTTGAGCTTCCATAAGTGCTTCCAATTGAAGTCATCAAGCGCATGACGATTGTCTTCTTGTTGCTGGCGTAGTTGACATAGCCGGGTATAGCAAGATTTGACATTAAAAATACCCGATTTGGTATAGTGCCAGATAAGTTGGTCAGGTGTGGATGTGTTGCCGAGAGGAATGGAAAGGATGGCTTGCTTTTCATTTTCAGAAAAAAGGGATGACAAGGTATGCATATTCCAAGACTGCCCGCTAGTAACAAGATCACAAACTTTCAGCTGAGGACAATTTTGTGGTCTTGGTGAGTTAATTTTGAAACGATCCAAGAGGGGCACCCATGGGTCGTCCCAAACTCTGATACGTGTACCTCCCATTACGTTCCACCTCAGGCCTTCCATCAAGACATCTCTGCCCTCAATCATGCTACGCCATGCCCAAGATGGGCTGCCTCCAAGTTTAGCTTCCAGGATGGAGGTGTTAGGGAAGTAAAGACCCTTGAGAACTCTAGCCCAGAGCTGATTCGGATCCTTACTAGCATTGTTTGGCTAGCAAGGCACGATTAAAAAGGTTTAAATCTCTGAAGCCGAGCCCTCCAACACTCTTCGGGTTAGTGAGCTTTTCCCAACATACCCAATGGACAACACCCCCTTCCTTCTTATTGTTCCACCAGAAATGCCTTTTCTTCTTATGCACTTCTTCAATAAATCCAGAGGGTAGCTTGAAACAAGACATAGTGTACCCCGGTATAGAAGATATAACTGCCTTAATGAGGACTTCTCTACCCGCTTGGTTCAAAAATCTCTGTTTCCAAGAGTGAACTTTCCCATCAATCTTCTTCATAAGAAAAGCAAAGGCCTCGGATTTTGATCTCCCCCATATAGCGGGCAGCCCAAGGTATTTTTCTTTGCTAGACGATTCCTGAATACCCATGGTGGAGCAGATATCTCGTCGAAGAGCAGCAGAGACATTGCTCCCAAACGTGATACGAGACTTAGTGAGGTTAATGGTCTGCCCAGAGGCCAAACTATAGTCACGAATGAGCTGCTGAAAGACCACTGCCTCTTGAACACTAGCCTTGCCAAAGAGTAATGTGTCATCTGCAAAGATGATGTGGGTTAGGGTAGGGCATGTTGGTTTGAGTTGATAGCCATTCAATAACCCTGCAGTTTTGGCATTACTAAGCATTTTGGAAAACACATCAGCCACAAAGAGGAACAGGTAGGGTGAGAGTGGATCACCCTGCCTGAGACCTTTCTTCGGGGTAACCGTCTCCGATTGAATCCCATTGACAACCACCTTGTAACGTACAGTTGTAATACATTGGAAGACCTAATGGATCCATTTTGGAGCGAATCCCATTTTGTTGAGCAAAGTTTCAAGGAATGCCCAACTAACTTTATCAAACGCTTTGTTGACATCTAGCTTCACTGTCATATGCAATTTAGTTTTGGTTCGAGACAGCCTTAAGCGATGTAGCGCTTCATGGAAAATGAGAATATTATCCTGGATCATTCTACCAGGAATGAAGACTGCTTGCTCACAAGAAATTAGCTGATCCATGTGGGGACGTAACCTGTTAGCCATAACTTTAGAGATAACCTTATAGGAGAAGTTGCAAAGACTTATGGGGCGGAAGTCGTTCACAGAGGAGGATTTTTGGAGCTTTGGAATCAGAGTGATATTGGTTTCATTGAACTTTTTCAACATAAATCCTCCGAAAAAAAAGCTCTTAACTGCTTGAATGATGTCGCAGCCCATAATTTCCCAATGCTGCTGATAAAAGGCTCCTGAGAAGCCATCAGGCCCTGGAGCCTTGAGTCCACCAAGGTCATATACGGCTCTCTTAATCTCAATGGCATCAGGGATTCTCAGCAAGGAAGCATTCATCTCATTACTGACAATAGGCTGGATAGCGTCTAGAACAGTTTGGGTGCATGAGCTTGGAGATGCACAGTACACATCTTGGAAGTGATCAGTGAAGGCATTTACAATATGATCTTCATTATAGAGCCTATTGCCATAACGATCACAAATAGATAGAATTTGGTTGAGCTGTCTCCTTTGCACCGTTGATAAATGGAAAAACTTCGTATTTCTATCACCATATTTGAGCCATTTAATTCTCGGACGTTGGTGCCAGAAGCGTTCTTCCTTTTTCCAAGCGATATCCAGCTTAGCCGATAAAACCCTATCTTCCTCAATTAAAGAATCCGTTACCGGCAGCCTTTGTATCTCTTCAAGCCTCAAAATGATACTCTCGATCTCCTTTTTATTGTTTCCCAAAGAGGAGCGTTTCCACTTAGATAAAGCAACTTGAGAGATCTTAAGCTTCTCATTCCACCGATACATTAGAGAGCCAGTGGGTTGACAATTCCACGCACTGCTAATAACCTCAGAGCATTGACTTTCTTCAAACCAATGACTTTCAAATTTGAAGGATCCCCTCCTCTTGGAAGAAATATCCCGTAGCTTGACAATAATCGGGCGATGATCAGAGGAGAGGAGGGCATCATGATAGACCTGACTATGTTCAAACAGAAGCCTCCATGTGGGGGTTGCAACAGCACGATCCAGGCTTTCCTTAATATTATCACGTGCTACTCTACTCTTCTGCCACGTGAAAGCTTCCCCTTGATAGCCTAGATCCATTAAGTTACAAGCTTCAAGGAATTCAAAAAAATCAGAGCACAAGCGTCGATTAGCTGGCTGGCCACCATCCTTTCCTGCATCATCCAAGAGGGCGTTGAAATCTCCAACGCAAAGCCAAGCTTCTTCATCAGAAAGCTTTAGCTTAGACAACTTCTCCCAGACTTCCTTTCGCTTGCCCCTATCAGGCTCCCCATACACAAAAGTGGTTTGCCATTCATGACCAGAGGCAGTTTCTGTGACCCATACATCAAGGAAGTACTTAGATTTAGACAAGAGCTCAACTTGAAAGTCTGACATCCACCAGACGGCTAGTCCTCCAGAAAGGCCGATAGGGTTGACATACAAAGAACCAAAATAACCAAAATTTCTACGTAAAACCTCCAAATAGGTCTGATCCTGCTTTGTTTCCATGAGATAGACCAGACCTGGGCGCCAAGCATCTCTAAGCCTTTGCAAGGCTTGAACGCCGCGTCTTGTGCACTGCTTTTTCACATCTTGCCATGCAAGATTTTTACCCCTATTGACTTTTTTTTTTTTATCCAGTCTATTTACTATTGCACGAAATTGAAACCGATTTGCTTGTGGTCAACGACCAATGTGATTTCGACATTTATAAGACTAACAACCTCTACCTGCATGATAGCGATTGCAATATACTTCATAAATGTGCTTAATCATGCTTACCCAGATGGACAACTGAATATTCTTTTTTGAAAAATGCTAAACCAACCAACCCAATTTTGTACTAAAAATTTTATATCGACACATTTGTTTATGGATGAGATTATTTAATAGTGATAAGACTATTTATCTTGTGCCAAGTTTTCTTTACAACAATCTTATATTATTGTAGTATTGTTCTATTTTTCATAACATGCAATTTGTATAAACGAGCTTATCGGATTCAGTGTATTAGTTACAAATCTAATGGTGTACTAATTGTACTATATTTGGATATAAAAAAAATGTACGCAATATTAGTTACCCACTATATTTCGGTATGTTTTGCATCAATATCTCGACGAAGTCTCACCATTAAGTCCCTTTGCAAACATATAAGAAATTAAAATACAGAGCACAAGTCTTATCGCAACTTATAACATGAAAAAATACAGAACACAAGTATCAAACTGATACATCAAAAGCACTCTCGTCTCTGCGGTGGGTTGAATATTATTGACAAAAAAACAGCTTGAAGGTTTAGAAAATTTTGATAAAAGCATCAGCTGTTTCATGGATCCGCGAGGCTTACATTAGTAGGGATGATGATACTCCTATCAGACGGCTCTTATTTTAAAGAATTTAACCCTTAAACAGTGGCGAAGGGAGGGAGAGGCCACGGGTGATCATGGCCGCCCTTCACTCTTTACAAGCTTTATATAAATCCCTTAAAAATTAATTTTAATGACAATATACCTTTGAATTTCTAAATTTTCATATCTATTATATATATTTAAAGCTATATCCCTCACCAGGTTTTGACATATAGGATTTTTAGAGTCTTGCTTTATTGCCATGTGGAGGCTTTGAGCTCTTCCTTTACTGCCATCTGGAGGATTTTAGGTGTAGTTTGATTGGTCATAATGACAAACATAATTATCCCATAATAATCTGATCTATTATACTTTTTAAAAAGAATTCCAATCACACTCAAATTGTTCAAATAAAAATTCACACGCAAGATTGGTACAAATAAGCTATCTTAATTATACTCTTTTAAAAAGAATTCCAGACACACCCAAATTGGTAGAGTTTCTAATCAATAAAGATAAGGATAAAACTATTTTTATTTAAATTGATGAATCTGATCTTAATTATATTCTTTTAAAAAGAATTTCAGTCACACCCAAATTGGTCAAAAGAAATCTATTATATATATTTAAAGCTGTATCCCTCACCAGGTTTTGACATATAGGATTTTTAGAGTCTTGCTTTATTGCCATGTGGAGGCTTTGAGCTCTTCCTTTACTGCCATCTGGAGGATTTTAGGTGTAGTTTGATTGGTCATAATGACAAACATAATTATCCCATAATAACCTGATCTATTATACTTTTTAAAAAGAATTCCAATCACACTCAAATTGTTCAAATAAAAATTCACACGCAACTGTAACAGCCCGGGTAAAAATTTTGGATTTTTACCGGACTGTAAAAGCCTATTTACCGTGATTTACTGTTGAATTAATCTTGGGTAATTAATTCAAGGTAAATCGGGAGTCGTTTTTCGAAACCGAGTGTTTTCCCGCGCTCGTGATTTTCCCGTGGATTTTTCGGAACTAAGTTGGTATTTTTCGGGTTTCGGAATTTCTCAGAAAATCACACCGGAAAATAACTAAGGAGGTATCTGTTATTTTCTGGTCCGGATCGGATTCGCCCGTAATGCAGACGAACTGCATTATTGAAATTCACATGTATAATAGTGAATTTTCAGTTATAAAGAGGCATCAACCGGTGGAAGAAGGAGAGGAAGAGAAGAAGAAAAAAATAGAAAGGAGAGAAAAAAAGAGAGAAAAAGAAAAAGAGAGAAAAGAAAAAGAGAGAAAAAAAAGAGAGGAAAAAGAAAAGAAAAAAAAAGAAGAAAAAAAAGAAAAATAGGAAAACAGTAAGAGGAAGAAGGGAAAAAAATAGAAAAAAAGAAATGAAAAAAAACAGAAAATAGAAAAGAAAAGAAAATCAAAGAAAAAGAAAGAAAAATAAGAAATTATAGAAAATAAGAAAAAAAAAGGAAAAATGGAGGAATAGTTCTGTCACCTTCGCCGCCCGCCCCACACTGTTCACTCGAGCCCGATCCCCGACGAATCTCGTGCCACCGCCGCCACCTCCGTGTTCGCGGTACCGTCGCGACCTCACCCCCGCCGGCCCCGAGTCGATCCGTCGCCGGTGCCGCCCTGACGCGCCAACGACCCGGAGGAGGACCCGCGGATCTCGGTCCCTGCTCTCCTGCTCGGCCGTCGCGCCGCCTCGCGCCGAGCTAGCACCGCCCCTCGATTCGCCGCCTCTCGCCGCACCTTGCCTAGCCTCCCTCGCGCCGCCATCGCCTAACCCGAGGTGAGGCCGGGTTTCCGACCCGTTACCAACGGCCGGGTCGCGCCTTGGTTGCGGGTTGGGGCTGTTTTGTTTATTTTTTTTTTATTTTTTTTATTTTATTTTTCTATATATATATATGATTACTGGTAATTAATCTGAGAAAAAAAATATATTTGTTTTGGAAAATTATGGACAGTTTTAATCAAGGTATTCTGGGAGAAAAATATTTATTTTAATTCTTGGAAAATTTATATAATTATATTTTGTTTGAACATTATTATTATGTTTTGATATATATATGCTGGAAATTATATATATTCCCTAAAATTAATTTCTGGAAATTTAGTATGTGTATTATTTTCTCTGGAAAATTATGATTATGGTATATGTATATAAATATGTATTTTGGGAATTTAAGTTAATTATATTTTGTGTTGGAAAATTAAATTGTATATGTATTTAGAAAAAGATAAATACTATAAATATTTTCTGAAAATTATAAATAGCTTATTATTTTTCTGGAAAAAAAATATGATGATTATTATTTTGGGAATTATACTTATTTTATGAAAATATATTTTGAAAAATTGTTTTAATTAAAATATAGTACCGAAATTATATTCGGATATACGTATGGATAAATATTTTCGGTAAATGGAAATAATAAAGGGTATATAATCGGGATGTGATTATTACGCATTTTGGGCATCATAGCATACCGAATATGTGCATTTAGGTGTATATATGGTTTTGTGGTATAGGTTTGGATATCGGGCAGTTTCCCGAGGAGCCGGCGTCGGACCGGTCATAGTTTCCGAAGTTGAGTAATCGGCCAAGGTGAGGATGGATTTCCTTCAATATGTGCCTTATTACTCGGTTAATTGTGTTTTGTTGCTTGTTGCATTGTTGAGTATTATGTGGTTGGTTTCGGGATGTTTATCCCGGTGCTTATTTGGTATTTTTGGGATGTTTATCCCGTGTTGATTTTCTGTGTTTTCTTTTGGATTAAGTATAAAGGATTACTTAATGAATTGTGATGAGGATGTCGATCCTCGGTATTTTGGTTAGGGATGTCGATCCCTGAGTTTGGTTTTTAATGATGATATAATTGTCACGTGGTAAGTAGAGGTACGACCGGATGGTTAGAGACTGTTTGTGGTGGCCATGATCTGGGTTACTTGATAAGCATGTCTATGCTTGGGATGTCTATCCCGGTTTGTTATTTTTGGGATGTCTATCCCTGGGTTCTTTTTGATCTGGCACCAGGAACAGGTTGATAACCTGGTACGACCCTAGCTTATCCGTGACGGGGCCCGGAAAGATAAAATTGGATAATTGGATTTTGTTGAGTCTTTTGGTCGGTTTTTGATTGTTTTTGGCCTTGAGTAACTTTAGTGTCCATATTGATGGTCTTTCCATTGTCGTGAGCACTTCGGACTCACCCCTCACCTGCGGGCTTTCATCCCGTAGGATGAGTTGTTTCATGTACAGGTTTGGTGCATTCCAGACAGGCTGCAGCGTTTTCCCTTGGACAGGGCTCGGATCCATAGTTTGCATCTATGCATACAGTGTTTATGTGAGTTTCATAAGTCTTCCGCTGTGCATGTTTTTACTATTATTGGGCCATTGGGCCGGGATTTATTATTTATGTTGTTTTACTATTTTGGGCCGTTGGGCCGAGTTATTGTAGTTCACACTGTATGCTTGGGCTTTGTTGGGTCGGGTTGTCACAGTTCCGGCTTGTGTTTACTGTGTACGGTAAATACGGGTCGGGGCGTTTCATTTTGGTAGCGGAGCGGGCGTTAGGTCTTGTTGGGCAGTCTTTGTGTGTTTGTTGTCTTGTTTGCATAGTTCGCTCCAGTTGTTTATTATTTTATATCATTTAGTTAGTGCATTATGGATCCAGTCAAGGGACGCCAGCTGTCGCGGAACATACACATAAGAGGTAATGATGCCATAAATAAGCGAAAATACAAGTATTATTAATATTGCTAATATTTTGATAGAAAGGGAAATATTAATATATTGATTGCAAACAGAGAAATTACATTGATACTTGATATTTTACAAAAAGGAAAAAAAAAACATAGATTTTTGATAATTTATAAAAATAGAAATACATTCAACGGTTTGCAACGACGTTGACACGGAAGCTGTTTGCGTCACTGTTGACGTTGACCGTGACTCTGTCGCTCCAAGAGAGCCACATGCCGCCTCTGTCGCGCTGGCCAGGAATCTCGAACCGGTTAGCTTGAGGGAATCGGAGTGGAATCAGACCGTGATCGTCCCGTGGTTGCCACTGCGTCTCCGTCAGAAGAACCATGTTGGGCTTGTACTGGTTCTTCAAGTCCCTCAGAGTGCGTGAGAACTCCTGTGCACGCCTTGCAACTCCTCTGCAGTTCCACACCAGCAGACGTACCTTTGGCCAGGTTGGAGGTAGCCGAGTCATTCTGGGTATGCTCTGGGCTGTCATTGCGAGCTGGTAGTAAGCGCCTTGCTCCACAGTCTGGCAAGTGGACTCCAGGTTGAACTCTTGAAGCCTATCCGAGATGAAGAACATCACGGAGTTTGCTGAGCCGTAGTAGGAAGTCCTCAGTGTCCCATGGTCCTCTAGGAAGAACACCTCTTCCATGGGAGTGACGAAGAATCTTGAGGAGTAGAGCTCGTCGACGAAAACTAGACGTGGCATTCTGCCGAGTTCATTCGGTAGCTCCTCAGCACGTTCGTTGACCATGCTGTAGGCCAGACGATTCCTTCTGCCAAGATTGGCACCTTCAACAAAGAACACTGAAGATGGAGCAGGCATCTTGTTTTTCTTTTGGACGTGTGGGGTTTTGATTGAACGTTGTGGTTTTGTTTTCTGAGAGTTTTGTTTGCTTTTGATGCTTTTGGTGATTTACACCTCACCGCTCCTTCTTTTATACTCTTATGGGGAGCGTGATTACCGTTTTTGATTTTCAAGATCTTGCCTTTTGAATTTACCGTTGCTTTCAATTAATGCTTTGTTACTTTACGCGTTTTTCGGACCCATGCCAGAGTTTTTCAGCCTTTTTCCACTTCTTGATTTTCTTTTGCTCTGGCTACTTTGTCCTTTCTTCCCATGGTCTATCTATATTTTCTTGCTTTTTTTAGCACTTGCATCCGTGACCGTTGAGGTTGGACATATGGGACCGCACCTCGAGTAGAGTACATGTGCGACGAGTTTACAGCTGTTCGGATATCTTGGAGAGATACGCGCCTCGACAGATGTTTTTGGCTCATGCGGAATTTTTGAACAAGCGGGTAACGTGTCTTTCGAGAGACACAGGACGTGCTCGTGATCATCGCCTTGCCTGTTGTTGGGTATCTTTTTCACGAGGTTAACAGACGTCACCGTTAGTTGTACGAGTTACGTTTCGTGATTCGAGGATGTTCACGTCCGTAAGAGCATCGTTCACGAAAACATATTTTGTTTTAATTTCCTTTTTGTTTTAACTTCCTTTTTGTTTTGAATTTGGTTAAACGTTTTTGTTTTAATTTCTTTATGTTTTGATTTTGTTAAACGAGTTTTGATTTTAATTTCTTTATATTGGATTTTATATTCTTTTAGTTGATTTTTATTTTGCTTTGAGATATTTTATTCTGTTTAGAATAAGATTTCTTAACATAAGAAATTTTTGATTTAAAAGGAAATTTATTTTATTTATAAAGGTTTTACAACAGGAGAAGAGTACTCTACGGAGCTACTTGCTTCTCTAGGTCTTTTACAAGATTTTTGACATTTTCCATGTGCGGGAAGAGCTCCATGCACGCCAGTTCTATCTGCGCCACCGCCGAGCTGATCTTCTTCAGGGAGAAGTTCAGTTGCGTCAGCTTTTGTTGCGGAGTGCTGCTCTCTGCAACTGCCTTTCCTTTCCTGTCTTCAGTTTTCTTAGGGACCCGCTTCTTCCGTCGTTTTGGGGAAACGACCATGTGCTCTTGCAGACCGATGATGTTGGTCTTGAAGCGTTTCTTCGGAGGTTCGTCATCGGAGCTTGTTGGGAAAGCTCTGCCGCCGATGTAGCTGTCGTTCTCGGAGTCAGAAGTTGTCCTTGATCTCAGTGGAGAATCCATGGTTGAGAGTGAGTGTCTCAGCTGTGATGGTTTGGTATTTATAAGCGGATGAGATGTCGCTTAAGGGTATAAGCGGTATCTCATGTTGAGGTTGGATACCTGGCAGAGTGTGCCAGAAGCTTATCGTGGTAGGACCCACGGATAAGATGGAATTTCGGGGACGAAATTCTTTTTAAGGTGGGTAGCCTGTAACAGCCCGGGTAAAAATTTTGGATTTTTACCGGACTGTAAAAGCCTATTTACCGTGATTTACTGTTGAATTAATCTTGGGTAATTAATTCAAGGTAAATCGGGAGTCGTTTTTCGAAACCGAGTGTTTTCCCGCGCTCGTGATTTTCCCGTGGATTTTTCGGAACTAAGTTGGTATTTTTCGGGTTTCGGAATTTCTCGAAAAATCACACCGGAAAATAACTAAGGAGGTATCTGTTATTTTCTGGTCCGGATCGGATTCGCCCGTAATGCAGACGAACTGCATTATTGAAATTCACATGTATAATAGTGAATTTTCAGTTATAAAGAGGCATCAACCGGTGGAAGAAGGAGAGGAAGAGAAGAAGAAAAAAATAGAAAGGAGAGAAAAAAAGAGAGAAAAAGAAAAAGAGAGAAAAGAAAAAGAGAGAAAAAAAAGAGAGGAAAAAAAAGAAAAAAAAAGAAAAAAAAGAAAAATAGGAAAACAGTGAGAGGAAGAAGGGAAAAAAATAGAAAAAAAGAAATGAAAAAAACAGAAAATAGAAAAGAAAAGAAAATCAAAGAAAAAGAAAGAAAAATAAGAAATTACAGAAAATAAGAAAAAAAAAGGAAAAATGGAGGAACAGTTCTGTCACCTTCGCCGCCCGCCCCACACTGTTCACTCGAGCCCGATCCCCGACGAATCTCGTGCCACCGCCGCCACCTCCGTGTTTGCGGTACCGTCGCGACCTCACCCCCGCCGGCCCCGAGTCGATCCGTCGCCGGTGCCGCCCTGACGCGCCAACGACCCGGAGGAGGACCCGCGGATCTCGGTCCCTGCTCTCCTGCTCGGCCGTCGCGCCGCCTCGCGCCTCGCTAGCACCGCCCCTCGATTCGCCGCCTCTCGCCGCACCTTGCCTAGCCTCCCTCGCGTCTGCCGTCGCGCCGCCATCGCCTAACCCGAGGTGAGGCCGGGTTTCCGACCCGTTACCAACGGCCGGGTCGCGCCTTGGTTGCGGGTTGGGGCTGTTTTGTTTATTTTTTTTATTTATTTTTTTTTATTTTATTGTTCTATATATATATATGATTACTGGTAATTAATCTGAGAAAAAAAAATATATTTGTTTTGGAAAATTATGGACAGTTTTAATCAAGGTATTCTGGGAGAAAAATATTTATTTTAATTCTTGGAAAATTTATATAATTATATTTTGTTTGAACATTATTATTATGTTTTGATATATATATGCTGGAAATTATATATATTCCCTAAAATTAATTTCTGGAAATTTAGTATGTGTATTATTTTCTCTGGAAAAT